>CAEFZY010071311.1:0-24385 GCA_903066815.1 Brachyrhaphis roseni
ACTGAAAGCGTGCGGTTGTTGTCAGAGCTTTATGTGCAAAGAGCCCATTGCTGCTGTGTTACTGCCGCGTCACAGGCACGGTTTGGAAAGAAAAGCTAAGGTATATTATTAAAACTTTGAAAACTCTTTCTGTGTACCGTCTGTATGTAGGCACATGCGGCTTATACACAGGTGCGGCTTATGTATGTACAAAATGGGTTTCCTCTAAAACGTGCTGGGTGCGGCTTATAATAGGGTGCGCTCTATAGCCCGGAAATTACGGTATATGTAAAGAAATATACCTTTGCCAACAATGCACTGTGTGATCATGTCAGCTTCTGCATTGTCGGTTAAACAAGATTTAATGTGACCCAATTTTTACTCTTTTTTTATTAATGCGAAGTACGTATTAATAATGTAGAATCCAGAAATCTGATCCACCAAAATAAACCTAACCTACACACAATAATGATGTTATTGCATACAGCTAAATAAGACTTTTTCCTGTCCATTCTCATCTTGAGTTCTCTTATTACCTGTTGAGAAAAAATAATTCTATGTTTTCCTTCTATCTCTTTTAGCTAGTTGCTAAGCTAAACCTAAAGGAAATGACATGTTAGGAAATGCAAATGAGAGCTAGGGCTAGAGGGAATGACACACGAGGGAACGCCCTCTTTAGGGCGTAGATTACCTAGATAGAGGCTAACAAAGAAGATCACAAACTGTTCTTGATTGCCATTTTGTCTTACTAACTCCTAAAGGTGGCATGAGAAATGGACCAGGTGTATTTTGGTATTAAATGGAATTTATGAATTCAACTCACTGACTCTTCTTTAATCTCATACATCAAGAACTCAGCATGGAGAACGGATAATTCTCCACATACCACAGTAATATTTTACATGAATGTTCTTTTTTTTTTTTTTGACTCAAAATCTTTTGTATTACATAACATTATTTTTAACCATGGAAAACAAATAAGTTAATATTCTTTTAACCATAAAATTATGATTAGTGTTTTTAACCAGTTACATAATTTATTCTTAAATAATCCTTTAAGCTTTTGTAAAATGTGACATGAAATACAATTACCAAGGAGCCTTAGTCTTTCTAGATCCAATATGATCCCTTATAGTTATCCTTTGTATCAGTGAAACTCTCTCTGAGCAAAAGGGTTCATCATTACATATGTACTGTAAACTTTCTTCTGATATAAAAAGGTACATTTAACATAAATAAAAATCGCATTCAACTGAAAAATGTAATTCCAATTCTAATCCTGCTGAACCTAGCAACTGATCTATAATTTATGAGTTATTCTAAATTATTCTTCTGAGTCAGGGGTAACACACAGCTAGAGGAAAAGAAGAGAACTGGGTCAAAATCGAATGCAGCTGGGTCTTCCAAGTCACCACCACATCACATAGATAGTCACTTGTGGGTCCATGATTCAGAAACAAATACATATTGAATGAGAAAATGGATGCCATAAAACATAATACCATCTCTCTCAGGTATCTGCGGATACCTGAGACTCTGCTCAGGTGTCTTGGAAAATATTAAGAAGCAGCAACAACGGCAACCCCAGAAAAAAAGAAGAAATCATTGGCCAGCTTAGTCCAGCACAACACATCAGAGGGGGAGCGAATAGAACATTTACTTTCTAGACACATGTTCTCAGTTTGTGTAGAAAGTGAAAGCATTTGAGCCGTGATCAGTGAGGCGGCAGACACAATCACCAGGACAGTCAAAAACTCACAACCAGACTGGTTCTGAGAATTCCACAATACCACACTCTTTGCCAACTTTACAAAGTCTGGTTGAATGGCTGTATTATCAAACATGAAATAGCAGTGTCCATACAACCTGTAATGTTACTAAGAGTTAGGGAGATAAAATATATAGGTCCTTCTCAGTTCATGTGTCCGTCTGAAACACGTTTCTTCTATGTTTTCAACAGGGGAGTAGTGGTGTGACATCACTAGCAATAACATAGGCTGTGTTAATGAGAAACCACACAATTATGGCTGCTACAGCCAGTAAGTATTTTTGAGCCATTTCTTATGTATGTTTCCAGCTGTTTAAAAAATGTGTATGCTATCTGCAGGGGTTTCCCCTTCCTCTCATCTTCCTCTGTTTTGCTTTTGTGAAACGGTCACAGAAAGCCGCAGTTTTCTACAGACAGCCTCTTTGAGCAACGACATTACAATTTCCATCAAGAAGTTAACTTTTCATCAGTCTTATTTTTATAGAAGTTATTCAGTAAAGAATTGTACAAATGTATATAATTCTTTATTGCGTCTGGTAAATACCAAAACCAGATAGTGTTAGCAGACTAGTTAATGCAAAAGCATGGCAACAAACTAACAATTTTTGTCACGGATCTATGTCAATGACATCCAACTTTGGCGCTAAGGATGAATTATGAAGTATGACCTTTCAGATCTTAGATTCAAGACTAAGGTGTCAATTGAGCTTTGACTGGGTAATGGGTAGTATTAGAGAAAGGTCGGGGCAAGGCTATAGAAATGAATGGAAAAATTAATGGAAGACAATGCAAAGACCTTGTATAGACTAGACAGACAGATATACTGTGTATGTGTGCATGTGTGTACAAAACCATTTAAATAGTAACAAGGCAGTACGGTTGCTGACACTTACGGGTCCACTGATGGTACCGGAAGCCAGTAAGTCTCCTGGTCTGACATTGCAGCCATTACTTGTGTGATGGGTGAGCTGCTGCTTCATTGTCCAGTACATGTACTTTAAACAAAGAGAAATACAAAGAGGGAAAAGAAAATTATTTCATTTCAATTTACTGTAAACTCCACTCCTCTACCCCTGATTTTATTACAGCTGTAACACTCACATCTGTAATAACACTCACAGCTGTGAAAGCCTGCAGCTATGAAAGCCTGCTTCATCATGATCATCTCTTCAGATGACATACCTTCACAGTCTCTTTCTGTAACAAACCTTTGTTATTTTGCAACATGTTTAGTAACCTGGATCAGATAACCATTTTTTTGAAACTCTAAATTAAGTTTCACACTTTATTATCGCAACATGTGAGTGTATCATAAGACAGAAAATTCTATGAAGTACTATCTCTTACAGAGATTACTGGGCCCAAACTGACAAGTCTAATGAATAAAGTAAATATCTACAGTGTTAACAAGGGTGTTAACACCCAACATCAAGGCAAAAAACAAGAACAACAACAATTCAACAACATCATCAGGTTCGTGAAATTATTTGTCGAAAATATAAAGTTGTTGAACCATCTGATTGATTTGGTCAGAAATAATAGAGAAAGGTTAATCAGATAATCATGTAACTGTCTACTTAAAATGCCACAATGTCCTGTTGAGGTTTTGTTCAGATTCTTACTTTAAAATTTGAACTGCAGATATTTACAGCCTCAGTCATGTTCTGACCTTGAGGGAGAAAAAGAAAAACATTTTAGCATATATGACACAAGGGTTGGGTATCAAGTCTCAAGAATCATTCGTCAAACTCAAGAGCTAACATTTCAGTTCTCCGGGAATGACTGAAGTTTGTATATTTTGATTCCTAGTTTCAATTCCCAGTCCAGCAAATGAAGAAGCTGCCAGATTTCAATAAAGAAAAGTAGCTGTAGTGTGTGTACAGCCATGGACAGTGTGCGGCAGCAACTGAGAGTGTGGATTCACTTTAATAAATGAATGGACCATTTGGCTCAGTGCGATCCAGAGAGTGAGATGCAATGAGCTCAGTGTCCATGTTACAGGTAATGCTCTGAAAAGGAATTTTTCTCTTATTGATTTATTTAATGTGCATAAAGTCTGCATGTCTGGACTAAGTGGTCTGGTGTGTGTGATATGTCAAAATGACAGATGGCCTTCATATTTTTTCATCACTGTTTAAAAAACCTTAAAAGGCAGAAAATATGTAAATGTGTAAATGTGGTTTCATCAACTTTTAAAAAACAAAGCTCCTGTGAAAGTGTACCCATATAAAAAGAAGATTCATAACAATATTGTTATGAATATATTCAAGTACAAATGTGCGATAAGATATCTATATATTATTTAGAGGTAGCCCTGTGGAAAAAATTTATAATAAAGTCCATGAAAGGTAAAAAGATCATACAATTAAAATGGAGAAATTGAGAATATTTTTTTCAGAAGCAAATGGTTAACTTTGGCTCATTGTTGACTTTTATTTTGACTCTCTTTATATAGAGTTGGAATTGAGAATTGTTAGGAACTGGAATCGTTCAATTGCAAATGGTGTCCAACCCTATATTAACTGAGAGAGCCCATGTAACTCACCGCTGTAGAATTAAGAAATACATAGAACCTGAACTTGAACATACATGCACATAAGTTCAAGTATGTGTATACTTCATCAAGCTGAACAAGGGTTGTTCGCCTATCTCCAGCAGTCATTGGGAGAGAGGTGGGGTACAACATGAGCAGCACAAAGACACACAGTGCTAACAACCATCCATACACTCACAGCAGAGGAATCGAGAGAGCCCAATCCACTGAACAGTTGTATTTTTGCTGGAGTAAACTCAGGCCAAGATTCAGACCATGGCCTTTTTGCTACAAGATGCAAGGAACCCCACAGTGCACCCCAAATACAAAAATTTCAATAAGGTTTCAATTGAATTGAATTGATTCTTACACATTCCAACTTATCCATCAGTGCTGACATTTCTTCCACCAACTTACTATTAAAAATATTATCCACAAAGAGAGACTAGTATCTATCTCATCATCCCCATGGCCTTCTAAACTGAAATCCATGTACTTTCCATTGTTGATGTAAATTTTAGAGACTAATTATTTGCTGTGATGGTGCCGTTATTAAAGTACAGAGAAAATGTCTCATGCTAATGTAATTATTCATTGATTTATTTTTGTTAAAGGTAGTTGGGTTTTTGCCTAAACTTTTAAGTCGCATGGCATGTTTATACTTTCATTACAGTGATTGCAGATTGCTCAGTAGAGAGTAAACCACAGTGCTCACAATGTTGACAAAATGACTGCTTTTAAATCAAATTGTACCTTAAGAGCTTTATTACAGAATAGTGTAATCTGTTCCTCAAATCAACAGAGACGTCACATGCCCCACACCAAGATGCTCACCCTGAAACTCTCTGGGAACTAAGCTGAAAAAAAGTCTCTCTTTTAGTTATCTCCTCAGTTAATCTGAGGAGATAACTAACAGAGAGAACCCCTCACCTAGACGAATCAGCATGTCCAGCACTGAGCCAAAATACATATTCAACTTTAACACCTGCTTCACCAAAGAAAAATAAACAAGCAGCTGGAACTAAGAAAATGGACAAAGCAACCAGCCCGAGCCTCAACACATTCTGATTCTATGGGAATTCCACTGAAAAACAGATTTGCTCCACTTCAACAGGAATCTGAAGACTATTAAAATCTAGTCTTCCTCCTTGGCCTTAAGCTGTAACAATGTAGGTGAGTTGGTAGATAACATCCACTTTAAAAATTTTTTAGATCACGCTACATAGCTGCTACATTGATGAGCTACTCTATGCTGTAAGTTGGGGATGTGTTGTTTGCTGCTGAGCATAATAATTTTGTGGCTAAAACAAACATTATTTTTACATCAACTTCTAAGTTATGTGAAACTTCTGTTAAAATCATTTGAAGGAACAGAATCAGTCCAGTACCAATTCACATTCTCAAGGGAGAAAGACTCTCCTGGTATAAATAAATTTTTAGCTATTGGAGTTACACTTGAGAGAAATGTATTTAATCAAAGAATGTCATGAATATGTGTGTATGTATTCCATCTTAAGTTGGGCTGAAACGGTTGCAGTTTTCTGGCCGATCCCTGGTTACCAATCTTTAAAAAGCCTGACCTGCCGATTTTGATTTTGGCTGATATTCATTTTTTCTTGTCTGAAATGTCGCTAAATATACCAACAAAATCACTGAGTTGACAACAGTGGGGTGAATATTGTTAACTGCAAACGTTCAGAGCTGACCTGGTGGGTCGGTCTGTCGGTCAAACTTCTCACTGTAGAGCAGAAACGGACAGAGACTGATTTTTAAACCTTTGCTGATGAAGATAAGATTAGAGGATAAGATGGGCAAGTATCGGCCAATCACGATCCCCCAAAATTAAGGAAATCAGCACCCAGAAATCAACTGGTCGATTAATCAGTTGGCCAATAAATGTAGCCTACATTATACATGTATATAATGTAAACAGCACTGCCAGAGATGCAATAAGTTTATAGAGGGTGGGTGAATGATCTAATGATCGGACTGCTAATTGCAGCCGGTCCACATTGTTAGCAGAACTAGAGGGCCCAAAAACCAAAGTTTGCTTAGGGCCCCATGGAGGCTTGGGCCGGCCCTGAAGAAAGTCATAGGGTGAAAATGCTGCCCTCTGCTGGTGAATCTTTTTTTTTCAATACAGATTGCAGGCCAGTGAAAATTTGAACGTAGACCGGCTTTGGGTCCCAGGCTGAACTTTGACATGCCTGCTTTATAGTATTCTAACGGAATACTATTACAACCGAGGGATTTCCCCACCTTCATCCCTGAGATTGCCTTATTTTCTCTTCTATAATCGCTGCTTCTAACAGTTCTGTATGCTTCTGAGATAAGATCTCAGAAGCATCCTGGGTAGATTTAGTTTAGAGAGAAAAAGTTCACTGTCTCTCTGGTTTGTGTCATCAGACTCTATGTATGTATAATGTTTTGTAATATATTTTTTTTAAGCACTATGCCTTTTGCTGAGGTTACCAGAGTATCTCCTTACTTAATGGCAGGGATTGTATTCAAGAAATTATCCTGTTTAACTTCACTCTAAGAAATAATTCTGTAAATTTGCAGTAAGATACTGCAGTTTGTTAGGCAGCCTTTTTCACAGTGACTATAGTGGATTGAGTCATCACCCACTATGAGAATGTCCAGAATTTGAATTCATAAAAAGGCATTCACCATGATCAACATTGACCACAACCATTGCAAGAACAGCTATAATTTCTGAGCATTTCCAGACACTTTAAAGATCTGCTTCCAAGAAATGAAGACAAAAGATCGCCCTGTTTTCAGAGCGTTACAGGAAGGCTATAATGAAGGAGATAGCTGACACAATCAAAGCAAAAAATGTTAGAACTATTGAAAGAACCCATTTTCCTAAGTTAAAGAATAAGTAATTCTGTTTTAGTTTTTCAATCAGTATTTCAGTGTTACAATATACTGTTCTTTAAACCCTCTGTTTGAAGAACAAGTAATCCTTTGTTTTATTTCAATGTAGAAAGGGTTTAACCCCTGTCTTATAACTACCATCATAACTACACCTATGATGGTAGTTATTAGTAGTCCAGTGTTTTCCACTTCACTTGAGGTAAGACTTAACATTAATGGCTATGTTAATATACCACTTGACACTGTAATGGCACTTAATGACATTTTCATAACTGTTGCTACTTGTTTCACTTGATGTAAGAGGAATTATTAATGACTCTGTTAAATCATTTGACAGTGTAATAACACTAGTAACATTATTATGACAACTATTATGACATATTTATGACATATGATGATTCTTCATTAATGCCAAGTTGTCATAACAAAGACATTTTGAACAATGTAAACTTTGTATTAAAAGTGTCGTAATTTACCAAATGACACTTTATGACAACAGTCATAAATATTCATGAAGACGTACTCTTGTTCATGACAGGTGTTGTGTCATGACAGTCTAATTCACACCCCGTCAAATAAAGTGTTACTAAAAATTATGTTGAAGGATGTTTGCATGTACATATATAAGACATGGTTAAAATTGTTCCTCTAGTAGACAAACTTGAACTTTTCTATGGAATATGGATTTTGTATTAATTTTATAATTATTGTTTTATAAAATTAATACTATTATTATACTATTATTATAATACTATTATTATTTGAATAGACAACTATTTTTTGTGAAAAGCCATGTAATATAGGAACATGGACATAATTTTTTTATATATTCCTGATACAAAAGACATTGTCAGAGAAGATTTTGGAATTTACATTACTTATTAATTTTATAGGAAACTTTTTTAATAGGACTGCACTTTAGAAAAGCAATTAAAATGACGATTTACAGTTTGTTTCTTATGAAAAAAGCCTTTATGGATCCTGGATTGGGTGTTGATTGTTCCAAGTGTAGACATGGCTGTCTAAAAATATTTGAGGAATTTTCTGATATGAAATCATACAGTCATACAGTTTAAACAACAATGATCTCTGATGTTGACCATATAGGTATGTAAACTTCTGAAATAAAAAATGGCAAAAAAAAAATCCCTAATAAATGTGTTCACTAAGTTCTCTAGTATTTATAAAAAGAAATAATTGTAATTCTAATTAATTTAACACAAAGAAGATTGGTCTCATTTAACTTTAGACTGTGAGAAAAGAAAAAAAAAAAGTCTGCATGTAAACTTGTGGTTTCAACTGTAGATGATTGTATATGGCAGATAAAAACTCTTTCGTCTACAGTTCAATGTACACCAAAATTTAGCAAGTTTCTTGTGTGTGTTTGGATGTGTACAGTACCCTTGAGTGACACAAACAGGTTAATGTTGAAGGTATACGCATCTTCATGTTGTAGGTATGGGAGAGGTTGGGGATCCTGTGAAATAAGGTTGAAGAAAAAAAATCAACAAAGGGGGTCTCAAAGTCACAACACTGAAGCACAAATGGAATTACTTTCTATCAAATTAACAAAGTAAACAAAATGAACAAAATAAAATATGTTTGTTTTAGTTCAGTTAATTTATTCATTGTAGGATGGCAGAACAAAGTGAAAAGGTTTTTTGGGGAGCTGTTACTCCATGGTTATTTACCAAAGAGAAGAACAGATAGAAATCTATTATTGAAAAGGTTAAAAGTATAGCAGAAACACACAGGCTGACCTAGAGCATACTTAAACCATATATAGATGGACTCTTGCACACTCTTCACTATTCTAAATTAGTTTAAGATGGCCTTTATCATGATATACCATTTCACAGATTATGCTTTGATTCTGAGCAGGGCTGGCCCAAGGTGTTATTGGACCTTAAAGGGATCCTAGATTAGTTGAACGATATGTTGGCCTAAATATAGGCCAACATATCACAAACAGCAATTTTTTAGTTAATAGGAAAACTGTTAAATAAAAGAATGTATATCTTTCATTATGTTTTTCACCCATGGAGGTTGTTGTTTTTTCACCTGCTGGATTGATGATGCAGTTCTGTACTGGAATTTACAAAGTAAACACAGAAAAGCTAACTTTCCCTGAGTTGTTGTTTAGCATAATGAGTTTGACTGGTGAAATTTTAAATAACGCCACACATAGATGTACTGTACTCTTGCACACTGTTGACTGTAATTTAAAAAGAAAAGAAAAACAGTGAGGTGAGTCTGGATCGCTTCCCTCATGAAAAGAAAAGAGTGCAGTGGGAGAGAGACGGAGCCTAACACAATTTCCGAAGGACCTACTCTCAACATTTCTCTAGAGAAGATTTTGATTCATTTGTACAGGCAAAACTGATGAATGCTCTAACCAGTGATCTCAGTAACGTGTTACTGTTGTTGGCCCACTTTCTTCAGTAACGAGTAATCTAACGCGTTGTTATTTCAAATCCAGTAGTCAGACTACAGTTACAGTACTTATTGAAATCACTTTCCGTTACTATGCGTTACTATTTTCTTTTGGAATTTAATTGTATTTCCTCTACGCGTCTTGTCGAGTGATCTACGTCTTTACGCGACAATATCAGCAGCGACAGAAATGTAAACAACGAAGGGAGATGCGCATTTTGTTGGTGAAAAAACAGGAACTATTTTGAGTTTCTGTCGCCAAGTTCGATTATTATAAGCGGTTTTGGGCTTTTTTTTTTTTTTTTTTTTAAAGTTGCTTGCAAATTTAATGAGTCGCGGGTTGCGCCTTCTTGGGCTCGTTTTTGAACGTGAAGTTACTCATTGGGCCTGGAAATAAGCAGAGACTCATAATAAATCCCAGAATTTGTTCGTCATTAAGCTAGTTTTAGTCAGACTCTCCCTGTCCATCATTAACACCTGTTTATCCGTCCCGCTGTGTCTTTGTTAATGTCAAGTTAATATATTATCTCTGAATTACATCGAGCTCCGCGTTGCGCTCCAGAAAACTTCAAACATCAAGATTAATATGAACAGCGCAATGAACGTGAAAGCAGCCACGAATGAACGAGTCCGTAAAGTTGTGCAACTAAACGCCATTATAATCATTAATATTAAGATAAGTGTCACAAATATGTGCAGCAGCCATCTGAGTTGTGGAGCGGCAAGAGGAGCTCTCTGCGCTGCGCTCGGACACCAACTTGGACAATGTCTTCAGAAAGTTGCAACATTTGTACAAACCTGCAAGGGATTAGACTCTGAAAAAGGTAAAAGTGCTTCCATTGGCACAACCCAGGGTGAGATTGTCGTCCCAAAATTCTTTCCCAGGAAAGGTCCAAGAGGAACATACTCCCAAGCTTGAACATCTCTAGCTGCAGATACACAAAAAGCAACATTATCATTAAGTGGATAGTAGGTTCAAAGAATTGTAAAGGTCTGCCAGAGGATTAAAAAACAATAATGCTGATTAAAAAAAATCTCACGTGTGCCTACGTTTTAAAATCAACTTTTTAGCCAAAAAATATATATTCCATAAAATACAAAAGACCAGAATATACTTTCCCAAGGGGAAATTACTTACTACTCTACTCAAGGTATTAAATATTAGTAATACAAGTACTATAAGTGATAAAAATGTATTTAAAAGCCCAAAACAAATAAATTAATAAAATAAAGAAAAAATAATAAACATAGCTTCGGTAGTTGGTACCAGGCTCTGAGTTGAAATAGATAAAGTGTCAAAATGATCCGATCGCTATCCATGGTTCTGAACTACTTTGAATTTGTGTTGTTTCATCAGTAGTGACCAGGTAACCTGATGTTTCTGTTGTTCTCTTGGTTTGTTATACTTCATGTCTGTTAGATGGATTTCAGAATGACAGTCGCTCTCTGTTGTGGTGAAACTTGTAAGCTCCGCTGTTGCAGCCATGTCTATGTCTTAAAGTTATATTATCATGGGCTTTATTATTTAGGTATAAATAACTAACAGTTTTAAAAGTCAGGACATACACTTATTGTTGAGGATTTTGACCTCTACTGCTGGATTTTGTTAACTGACCACTACAGGGCTTGGGTCAGAAAGCACACTGGTCATCAGGTGTTTAAATAGGTTTACTGAAGAATTATGTTAACGATGCAAATAGACTGAAGCAGTTTCTGAAAATACAGAAATAATAAATAAATGTTCAAAATTACTATTGCAGAAAATGTAAATATAACAATTCACAAACAAGTAAAAAACATCAGCATTAATTCCCTCTGTTTAAATTAAAATGATGAAAAATCAGAATCCATCTAACTCTAACTGATCAAAGCTCAAAACTAATGGTTAAATACTAGATAGTTTTAGTAAAATCAAACACATTAAGAAATAAGAATAAACATGAACAAACTATAGAAATATACCAGCAGCTAAACAACTCTGTCAGTAGTGATAATTAGCATCTACCTATTCATGTCACATGACTAATACAACTACTCACATCATCAATGACTGCGGCACCGATCTCAACAGTAAGAAGGAGGAAGGAGGAGAAGCTGAGTAAACTTCTTGCAAACATCTACAAGCCATAGTGTCTGGTTGGAAATAATTTTGAATACTCATTAAGTGATAAGATACACTCATGTGCCTGGAATTATGCATTAAATGATGCATTCTGAATAACAATGGTAGACTGTATGAACTTTTGCCATACATATATTTGTTCAGCTCTAGTCATAATGCTTCTTGCATTTAAAAGGCACACTTAATAACACTAGACATTTGTCTGCCAGTATACCATTCTGACAGTGTGCAGCAAGGGGTATTCTGGAATGGTACTTAAATAAATGCTGATTTAAGATCACATTGTTTTTTGTTTTTGTTCCTTTTCTTAAGTGACCACAGTGGATTGAGTCATCACCGACTATGAGAGTGTCCAGAAGAGATTCACGAAGTTTGAATTCATGACAGGGTTTTCACCATGATTAACAATGACCTCAACATCATTGCAAGAACAGCTATAATTTCTGAGCATTTCTGGACACCTTCAAAGAGCTGCTTCCTGGAAATGATGACAACAAGGATATCTCCCTATTTTAAGAGCGCTAGAGCAAAGCTGTAATGAAGGAGAAGGCTGACAAAATCAAAGCAAAAAAAAAGTTAGGACTGTTGAAAGAACCTTTTTTCCTAAGTTAAAGTAATTCTGTTTTAGATTTTAATCAGTATTTCAGAGGTGCAAAATGCTGACGAGAAGTTGAACCCTCTTTGAAGAAGTACAAGTTATCCCTTGTTTTATTCCAATGTACAAAAGGTTTGTTCTATAACTATGATGGTAGTTATATATAATCCAATGTGTTCCACTTTCTTGTGCCAAGACAATATTAATGACTGTTAGTATATCATTTGACACTGTAATAACACTTAATAACATCTTCATAACTGGTGCTACTTGTTCCACTTGATGTAAGATGAATTATTAATGACTTTGTTATTAAATCATTTGTTAGTGCAATAAAAGTTAATGACAACTTTATTATTGATCGTACTTATTACAATTTATTTCAGGTAGGAGGAACTATTAATGACTGTGTTGTTAAAGCTTTTGGCAGTTTAATAACATTTGTCAAGTTGTCCTAACAAAAACATTTTTGCCTAGGCTAGTGACAAGTTGTTATAACAAAAACATTTTGAATAATGTCAACGTTGAATAGTGTCATTATTTACCGAATGACACTTTATGACAACAGTCATAAATATTTCTAAAGACTTAATCATCTTCATTACAAGTGTTATATCATGTTTATGACAGTGTCATGTCAGTCTTATGCACACCCTGTCAAATAAAGTGTTACCGGATAAGATAAAAGCAGACGTCGCACTACAATCTTTGCTACACTTGATGTCATCCTAAATGCAAAGTGGAGTAAATGCTACGAAAGCTGCACACTGGAGCCCTGAAGAGACCCTTTGCAATGACTGAAGTGTGCGATCACTGGTGACTTCAGAAGAAACCTTCCAAGTGCCATAAAACTCTTACTTCTTCTCATTCACAGTCTTGTTAAAGTAATTTTTTTATGGCACGCCACCACTATATTTATGAGGTAATTCCTGTAGATAAAAAAATAAATAAAATCTTGCATTGTGTGTGGTTTCTCCCTCTGCAGAACTAATTTGAGATTAGCATGGGTTCAGAGATAATAGGAAGGCACACAGTTTGGGGCCAAAGCAATCTGGGTGAGAACCAGCATTTTTACAATTTTTTAAGACTCATGCAGAAGTCCAAATGCATAATTTTCTTCAAGAAAAGGTGAACAAACTTCAAACATGGATAGCTTTTAAGCAGGCACATATAGTTCTTTGTCAGCAGCTGTGTAAGTTTAATCATTCCATTGTGCATTAGCCCATCAAAGGGCTGCATTGGAACTAATTCAGTTTTCTTTGATTTAAAAGTCAGTCAGGAAGTTTGAATTCAGATCAATTTGGATGATTAGATTTTTGTGTACGACATTTTGTTAGATGAATACTAATTTTTAAGTCACATCAATAAAAAGACTCTTACCGCTCCAGTCATTCATAAGTACCATCCCAAAGATATGTTCATGGGCTTTGTTGATGGGAATAGGCTCCCCCAGCTGACTTTCTCCACCAACAAAGAATGCCTGTTATCAAAAAAAGGAAGTTCCAGAGTTATGGAAATTTCATTTATGAAAGAATGAGAACCTGTTTAAATAATAAGAGAAAGATTAATCTTTGTCTAAGTTTCTTTATTCGAAGGAAAAAGCGTTCGAAGACCCATCTCACTGAATGCAGTCAGGAGAAGAGCCTTGAACGACACACATTACATGGTTATATAGATGGACCACAAAGACAATCATTACCCCCTCCTCATGAACTGTCCCTCACCTCTTTGGAGGGAATGGTTTGATGGCAGGAAAGAGAGCTGATAATGATTCCAACAGAAACTTCTAGTTCTTCACCCATAGTTACAGGGCCAAACAAAAGTACCAGCAATGCATTACACACATGCCAGGTTTTTAAGACGACTGACAGGTCAGGCATTCAGCATTTCCATCAATGATGTAATAAGGTTAAAAATGAAATTTTCTATTACACCAGCAACAATGACACTGATGTATGTTAACATGGACTAAAATATAGTATGACGAGAAAGAAGGATAACCCTTTCTCCAGTCAACAGTTTGTGTCTTCACATATCACTCTACTCTGTACTCTCTCTGGTTCCTAGAATGAATAGCACAATTACCATCTCAAGCTCAAGGTCCAGTTGCTTGGAAGGACCAAAGATTGGAGGTTTCGCTGAAAGGCAAAAGATAAATGTTGTTACTTTAAGCATAATAAGTCAGATAATTTCTCAAAATACATCTTCCTTTACTCCACAATGTTTAAGACAAAGATTTTATTTCTATTTGAGCTACCCGTCATGCTGATAGCTATTAAAGCTGCACTAGGTCATTTTTATAAAAATTATTTTTTTACATATTTGCTAAAACTATCACTATGTCCTGACATTATAAGACCGTGAAATGAACTGAGCTACTCTATCTCCTCCCTTTGGTCCTCCTGCTATCTGAAATACATTGCTCCCGGTCAGAAATAAATCCAGGAGGATGCTCCCCACACAAAATGTACAAGCTCAAGATTACTGGTTTACTGCAGCTGTGTAAGTGATGAAGAAACAACTTAACGCTATGGAAAAACTGCTTATCTGCAATCACTGGTGGCAAAGCTTAGATGGCCATGCTTTGATGACATTCCCGGCAGGTTCCAATGTTAGGAAGGAGCTGTAGTGCAGCAGAGAGCAAGACAAAGTATGAGCTGTAGATACACAAACATGACTGACAGTGCTAGCTAGGGAATACTGTATATATATTGCAGTGATGTGCAGTGAGGTTCATAGCTGGTGAGGCACTGACTTAATCATAATCATATTTACAAATATAGAGCCCCTGCATGTTATTGTTTATATAAGGAAATTTCGCACATGCAGAAAATGCTGGAGGGAAAAATGACTATTCTTCTACATGTCATGCATAACCACGCTGCTGCTGTATAATAACTGCGTTAACCCAATGAAACTTAGACATGTAGATATTATTTTCGTGCTGTGCGCCACAGCAAAGGGAAAAATTGTTAAAGTCCAACTCAAAACCACTTCTTTCTGGCTCTGTTGCCATAGCAACTGACAAGGCCACACAAAAAAAAAAACACTCAAATATTTCCCTCCCAAAAAGCAGAATATTCAGTCTGTTGCAGCAGTATGGTTTTAGGCTTAATATTTATTTTGCGATCATTAATAAGTGACTGCTGTGGTAAGAGGAGAACACCCCTTGACTTTACTGTATGGCCAGCTCGCTATTAATGTCTCTTACTCTGCACTTGGGGAGTCACAATGCCTGGGATTATGAGCGCCCCCTGCCATGAGGCAAGAAAACTGCCTGACTCACCTAGAATTTGTTCTTTGCTGTTTAGGATCGCTTCTCAGCACATGAATCACGTTACTCAAACAGTTGATGACAAAAAACAATGTACATTATATACATAAGCTAAATTATGGAAAATCAGTTCATACATTAAATGTCTTTTAGCTATTTTGTTGGTGATGTACAGACAGGAGGAACATGCTCCCATAGAATGGCAGCCAGTGCAGTTAGCGAGAGGTTGAACAATCCCAGGCTCTGCCTCACCTGCCTCGCCTGACTGCATGTCACTGATCTATTGGAAGGATGTGAGTTAGAAGAGAAGGAGAAATTCTGGAGTGAGTTAGATAAAGTGATGCAGAACATCCACAGACGTCAGAGTGTGGTGATTGGGGGACATTGCAATGGACATGTTGAAGCAGGGAACAGAGGTGATGAGAAAGTGAAGGGGAGGTTTGGCTTCCAGAACAGGAACGCAGAATGACAGATGGTGGTAGACTTTGCAAAAAGGATTGAAATGGCTGTAGTGAATACTTCCTTCCAGAAGAGGCAGGAACACGGGGTGACATACAAGAGCGGAGGTAGGGGCACTCAGATAGATTACATCTTGTGCAGATGATGCACAAGATTGTCAGTGACCCCACACCATCTTGCAGTCACTGAATTCCTTCAAATTGCATAATTCACCTGTGTGCGCCTACCTCTGTTCGTAGGTAAGAGTGTTGCTAGACAACACAGGATGGTGCTGTGTAGGATGACTCTGAAGGTGAGAAAGGTGAGGAGAACAAAGGCAGAGTTGAGGACAAAGTGGTGGAAGCTGAAAAAATTAAAAAGAAAGAAAGTTTTGTGGCTTTCAGGAGGAGATGGGATAAACTATAGTTAACCATGAGGTGCCCCCAGAAAACTGGACAACTACTCTTCATGCTATCAGGGAGACAGGTAGTCGATATGTCTTCTGGAGGGAAAGTTGGCAAGAAGACTTGGTGGTGGAACAAAGAAGTGCAAGTGTGGGTACAGAGAAAGAGAATGGATAAGATCAGAAATCAAGAAAAAGTGGGACAATTTATGTGCCAACTACAGAGGTATAGGGTTGATGAATTCAATGAAGTTATGGGAAAGAGTTTTTGAAGTCAGACTGAGGTCAGAAGTGGGCATCTGTGAGCAGCAGTATGGTTTCATGTGAGATAAACGTACTACAGATTCAGTCTTTGCAGATTTTGATAGAGAAGTGCAGAGAATGTCAGACAGCGCTGCATTGTGTTTTTATAGATCTGACTATATGACTGGATTCCAAGATAGGAGTTATGGTACTGCATAAGAAAGTCTAGAGATTTCAGTGGAAATAAGGTTAGATCAAACCCTATTTCTGTGGAGGTGGTTGAGGAATATAAATACCTCGGTGTTCATCTAGAGTCTGTTGTTGAGAGCGTCATATCTTCTGCAGTTGGGGCAGCAGCCTCAGAACCAGGGACCTAAAATGGCTTAACAGCCTGATAAAGAAGGCTGGTTCTGTTCTGGGTACGACTGTGGAGCCTCTGAAGACGATGATGCAAAATATTCATAAAACCAAGAAAATTATGGACAACCATGACCATCCTCTTCATGAGACCGTCTTGGGAAAACAGAGTATCTTCAGTCAAACACTTCTTCAGATTTACTGTAATACAAACCTCTACAAGAGATCTTTCCTGCCAACAGCTAAATTACCTACAAAAACTCATGTGAATTAATATGAGTTACAACAACATTTAACTTCCCTTTGGATCACTAAAGTAATTTTGTATTTGAATTTTAGTAGCAGAGAACTGTGTTACAGTGGCAAAGGATGTGCTATGTATGAGAGCTGTAAGACTGTGTTGAGATTTGCTTTAGGAGTGACAAAAAGGAGTTCAAGGTGTAAGTGGAGTTTCACTGAGGAACGGCACTAAGCCCTTTCTTGTTTATGTGCTGATGGACAGGTTGACAGATGAGGTTAGACGGGAATCTCCATATACTGTGATGTTTACAGATGACATTGTGATCTGTGACGAGAGCAGAGAACAGGTGGAGGAAAATCTTGAGAGATGGAGGTTTACCCTGGAAAAGAGAGGAATGTAGGTTAGATATAGCAAGACAGAATACGTGTGTGTGAATGAGAGGGACCCAAGTGGAGACATGGGGTTACAGAGAACAGAGATAAGAAGGCAAAGGATTTTAAGTAGTTAGGATATGAAAAAGAAGTAAAGAAACATGTCCACCCAGGTTGGAATGGGTGGAGAAAAGTGTCAGGTGTGCTGTGTGATAAAAGAGTATCAGGAAGGTTGAAAGATGGTGGTGTGACCTGCAATGCTGTTTGGTTTAGAGACAGTGGCAATGACAAAGAGTCAGGAGGCAGAGTTGTTGGTAGCAGAGGAGAACATGTCACTCCCAAGGAGAACCTCTATAAGAATGGATAAGATCAGAAATGAATACATCAGAGGAACAGCTCATGTAAGATGCGTGGGAAATAAAGTCAGAGAAGCAAAACTGAGACAGATTCTCTCAAAGGAAAAGCCAAGAGGAAAAAAGAAGTCACACTAATAATAAAGTCTAGGTATTCTCTACTACGTCAAAATATCTCCAGGTTGGTTTTATGCTCTACTCAGGTCACTAATTAAATTTATATTTTTTGGTGTGAAGAGAAGAAGACGTGAAACAGGATTTGAAAATCCATCTTCAAAATAGGTTTGTCTCAGTTAATAAGTAACACAAAATGCGTAACTCAAAATTAAATTATAAAGGACATTAACACTGGCAAACATCAGGAGATAAGGAGGTTACTTTGATCAGGCCTCATCTGGCCACAAGGGCGGCGAATAGGGGTTCCAGAAACAACCAGTGATGATGCTCTGCCATGGTATCCCACTGGAAGCCTCAACCTGCCAAACATCATAACCCAGTTTTGAACAACAAAATCACACAAACAATAATTTGGGTTGTGTTTTTGCACAAACTTACTGTTAGGTTTTTTTTAAATTAAATACAAATATAAATACTTAGAACTGTGAGAATCTATGTCTGTTCCTGGAATGTGTGTGCTTTGTGTAAGATGTTTGTTGAATACTGCTGAATCGAGTCTAATTAACACAGCCGAAGGATTACATTGGGTGTAGTCCGACAACCACTCCACGGTGGGTCGTTTATTTTACGTCTTTTGTTTTGTTTTCTTATAGTAGAAATGATGTGGAGACACACCCACTTAAAATCTATGTATTGGCGTCTTAAAATGGTCTTGTAGATTAAAAGATAATTCTTTTTTTGTTAATTTTGTGGCCGAATTGAAGATATGTCCTCAAAGTATTAAATAATCCCTTTGATTTTGGTAAATTTGTCCTTTAAAGATACTTTTAGTTACTTTTCATTTATTTTGTTAACGGCCAATAGAACTCTTGAATTGGTTAATTTCTTTGGAGTTGCACAACAAAACAAAAAAAACGATTCATTATTTATTGAAACAGTAATTAAGTCAATTAAGTTTCATTGACTTTAACGTCAATTAAACTTAGATATAACTTGAAAGTGCACTTTACTTTGATATCTGACTTTACTGGATCTCTGATTTTACTAGATCTGTAACTTTATTTTGATCTGACTTTATTTGATTTGTAACTTGACTTCGATCTGTAACATTAATGTGATTAACTTGAAACTCATTTGAATAATTCCTGATAAATACTTTATGGAATATAGCTATTATTTTATGAATGTTTAGTTGTTTTGGATAGCAGTGTAACCTTGTTTAAATGCAAATTTTTGTTCTTATTTATGACCTTGTTTAGGTCAGGGGTTTTTTCAACCCAGGATGGTGAGCTACTGGATCATCGCAGATTCGTGGTAGGACTAAATTGAACCAAACTGCTTTATTTCTCCGACCTATTGCCCTGGATCATGGACTAAAAAAAACAGTCGGATTGTTGACTGATGGACATTTAATCACTCTGCAAACAAAAGAACGGACTTGAATAAAAGAAAAAGCTCTTGGGTGTTATTAGGGTTTATTTATTATTATTTTTTTGTTATTGTTGTCTTCCTGTTGTCTTTATTGTTTAAACTTATAGGAGAATAGAAATATTATTATTTAATACCTTCCTAAATATTTGCAAAAATATAAGTTTGAATACAATAACTTAACCTTACTACCTGTATGTTGGTGTTTTATTCACACACACAGGCTCCTCAGCTGAACCTTTTCTGGTTGCCTATTGCTATATTTGGCCGCAGTCAGGCGCCTAGCCCTAATTAGTGTTACAGCAGCAGCAGCAGGAAGCGAGTCAAATTGGGAGACAGATGGCCTGGAGATAAGAGCTGACACCTAGCAGGAGAGTGGATAAAAGGCTAAGAGTCCTAGAACTCCAGTATTCGACCTAGAGGATATTGAGAACAACGTCTGAGGACAACAGCTGCATAAAGACAGGATGGCACCATTGTTTGAGGAGACTTGTGAAGAGACTCTGTGTTGGCAGCTGTGTTTCTGTTTGCCCCTCCTCCTCTCTCTTTCTATAAAACAGTTGCAAGTGATTTGCTACCCTGACAACGCCTCATTTGTAATAAATAGGCACTTCGGAGTGAGCGCCGGTAGAACGTGGTTCAAAGACGGATAAAGAGATGTCTGAGAACTACTTTCTCCGTTCCTTCGAATGTATTACATCTTCAATCATCCTTCTCTGTTCCTTTCCAGCGTGTTACAGAATGTTTTGGTGAAAGAACCTGACACTTACCCAACTGGAAAACTGATAACTAAAACTTTCTATTGATTGACTTAAACTTGGTACAAAGTTTTTAAAACAAATGTTTCAATATCAATAAAAAAGTGACAGATAATCACGTTAAACCAAAACAACGTTATTTATTCCTGTTTCTAATTTAGTAAATTGAAAACATGCTACCTTCCATTATCAAGCTCTCTTTGTCTTGAAAAATGTGTAAACATGAAAATCCTTCAACAACATAAAGAAATCAATTTGTTTTTGTTACGACTGGTGTGAGCATCATGAGCATGATGACATATGCAGGATTATATTTAGGCTGACTTTCTATCTTTAAATATTGTTCACGAAATGTTATTATTAATTTGGTTTGTTGCTCTAGATTTTAGCATGGCATGTACCAGTTTGGCATCAAAGCGTTCTCCTTTCCTCGAAACATGATGCCGACATTAGTGGCGTGATCCTTGGAGGAGTAGAAATCAGTGTAATCCCCTGTGAAACACACAGAAGTGGATTTCTATTTTTAATTCATTTGTAAAACACTACAAAAAATCTTTCCACATTCTCATTTTCGCACTTTTAACACTTAGGTTTAAAACGTGTCTTTTTTTCTTTTAAAGTATTATAGTGATTCTCCAACAGGCTTAGGCTATTTTCTCTTAGTTATTTTTCTTTCCATAGAAGCTACACCTAGTCTGACATTCCATTTAGCTCTGATTCCTTCCTGGAGGGGGAATCAGCTGAGACAATGTTGCCATCAGCAAATTGGTCTCCCTTTCCTACAATTACCTTTTTTCTTTCATGAACATCAAAAATAATTCTATATCACTTCATCAGTGTCTTCTTGTGCATTCTTTGTCTTTTGTTGGTAATCAGAATTCACATTAATGTTAGGCTTATGTAATTATTAATAGTTACAATTAATAATCTATTATTAATTAGATTATTAATAAAATTTAATAAATAAATACAATTTCTCTCTTTCTTTTTTTTTTCTTTTTTCCCCACCAGGGGGCTTTTTGTGGGCTCTAGTGTCCCTTATTCGACAGTAGGCTGACAGGAAGGGGGTAAGACATGTGGCAAATATCGTCAGGTCCGGGAGTCGAACCCACGACGGCCGCGTTGAGGACTCAAGGCCTCCAAATGTGGGTCGCGCTATCCCCTATGCTACCACAGCACGCCCACAATTTCTCTCTTTCATTAACTACTGGCATGTAATCTTACTACTGACAAGACAAAAGGAATATGTAGAACAATAAAATGGGAATTAAATCAGATTAATGAATGAGCTATAACAAAATGAAACTAGAATACTGAAAAATTTACCTCAAAACAAAATATCTAATAAACAAGAAAAAGGAAAAACAGAGTTGCACAACCAAAAATGCAGCATACAGTATTGTAAAACATAATAACTGTTATGTACTGAGAGCTGTTTCACAAAAGTAGGATTACAAAATCCAGGATAAGGGTGTGTTCTCTGGAGTGATAAAATGCGCTTCTGCATCTGGCAATCTGTTGGACAATTCTGGAATTGGCAGGAGAATGGTACTTGTTTGACTGCATTGTCCCAGGTGTAAAATTTGGTGGAGGGAGAATTACAGTGTGTGGTTGTATTTCAGGAGATTTGAGATTTGCTTGGCCACTTAGTTCCAGTGAAAGGAACTCTGAATACTTCAGTGTACCAAGACATTTTGGACAATTCTATGCTCCCAACTTTGTGGGAACAGTTTGGAGCTGGCCCCTTCCTCTTCCAACATGACTGTGCACCACAGCACAAAGCAAGGTCCATAAAGACATGGATGGGAGAGTCTGGTGTGAATGAACTTGCACAGAGTCCTAATCTCAACCTGACAGAACACCTTTGGGATGAATTACAATGGAGACTGAGAGCCAGGCCTTCTCGTCCAACATCAATATGTGACCTCACAAATGCGCTTCTGGGAGAATGGTCAAAAATTCCCATCAACACACTTCTAGGCCTTGTGGACAGCCTTCCGAGAAGAGTTGAAGCTGTTCTAGATGGAAATGGTGGACCAACATCATATTGAATCCTATGGATTAAGAATGGGATGTCACTTAAACTCATATGTAAGTCAAGGCAGGTGAGCAAATACTTTTGGCTATATAGTGTACCTCTCCATGGAGCCAACCTCCTCGGGTTTGATCTCTTTTGTACCCTGGGATTCTCCATTACAGACAACTCCGGTGCCACCATCCTGACGGTGAACACACCTTGGCAAAACTGCTGGCCATCACTGTTCACCGGGCTGTGCTACCTAATCGCTTTCAAAAACCAGACAATACTGGACTCAGAAGTTACCCCTGTTCTTCAACCACTTCAACCCCTCACTCTCTATGATGATGTAACATCTGAGCTAATGAAACTCCTGGATGCAGGCACGATAGAACACCTCACCCTGGGTCTCTAACCTGGTGGTGGCAAAGAAGAAGTCAGGTGGTCTACGTCCCTGTGTTGATCTCAGACAGGTGAATAAAGCAGTGGTTCCAGACAAATACTCTCTGAATACAGTTGGGAACTTTCAGCGAGGTTCCACGGCTCAACTGTCTTTTCCAAGTTTGACCTTTGCCAAGGCTACTTGCAGGTTCCTCTACACCAGGGGTGTCCAATGTCGGTCCTGGAGGGCTGGCATCCTGCGTGTTTTAGTTCTCTCCTTGGTTTAACGCACCTGGATCAAATGATGGCTCATTAGAGGCCTTAGGAGAATACTGACTTGCTGAGAAGATTGTTACTACCACCAGGGAGAAAACTAAACCATGCAGGATGCCGGCCCTCGAGGACCGACTTTGGACACCCCTGCTCTACACAATGACAGCCGTAACCTCATCATTTTTGTAACCCATATGGGGATCTTCCATTATATCATAACAACGAGCCAAAAATAATGAGCTGACAAAACCTGCCAAGTCAACTTTCGAAAAAATGTTAACAAAGGACAGTTTAAAGAAAGGTATCAATTAGCGTTTTATCACTCAATGATGTTACATATATTTGAGGGATCTCATAATAGACTTGAGGCTTGGAAGGAATATTTACTGAATTATCTGAGGAAGATTGGCAAATGGCATGTACATTTTCCCACACTAGCTCTATCAACACAGCTCTCAAAATGATTCAATTCAAATGGTTAATGTGGGTGTTATGTGGACCTGTTAAGGTCCATATAACCTCAATAGGTCCAAAACATATATTTTGTATGTCCAAAATACATCCAAAATGTATTTTGGACATACATTTTGGATGTATGTCCAAAATGTACAGAAGACAGAGGGACTTTGGTTCACTGTATGAAGTATTGTAGGAAAATTATGCTGTTTTAGGAAGGTGTAAAAGTTGTATTTGAGAAAATAATTTCCAAACAAATAATTTTGGATCTGAAGCAATTTGTGTTTGGACTATACCCAGAAAAACATAATTATACTAAAATGAATCAAAATTTATAAACTTAAGTTTGCTCAATGCGAAAATATGTATATCATTGCTCTGGAAAAAGATTAATGGACCGACTGTAAACCAATGGTTGCGGCAGTTGTCATCTGCCCTCCCTCTGGAGAAGATTACATACATATGTATTAAAGAGCAAACAGGATTTGTGAGTTCATCTGGAATCCCTTCATTATGTATGTCAAGGATCTAAACATGCCGTAAGACGGTACAAGTGACTGAAAATCATGCTAACTGCAGTTCCCAAAGACAATTCTATGTAATAGAGGACATACACTGTTGAATTTAATATCTCAATATGAAGATGATATGTGGAATTTGTGACGAGTTGCATTATAACCAGGATTGTGAGAGGCATTTTGTTGATTTCTGTTTGTATTTTATTTTAGTCTGAACACTACTACTACTACTGCCATACTTTGCAGAATGTTCAAGCTGTTTGTCTAAACTGCTAAAATTCCAATACTGTATAGGTATTTTGAAAAAAAAAAAAGAAGAAAAAAACATTTTAGTTCCATTAGTCTTTTTATTTTTTTAAACATAGCAAACCTCTACCAGAGGCCTGGGAGCTTGAGGGTTCTGCGCAGTATCTTGGCTGTGCCTAGGACTGCACATTTCTGGACTGA
>CAEFZY010071323.1:0-14964 GCA_903066815.1 Brachyrhaphis roseni
GTCGGGTCCTCGTCTATGTTTGCCGTTCTGTGTTCTCCGTCCATTCGTTTGCCTTGCGCTACCTGTGATGAGCCTCTGTTTTCCGCTCAGCAGTGCTGCCTCGGTTGTTGGACTGTTTCCCTGTGTTCTGCCATCATTAAATCCATCATTTACTGCTACCTGGGTCTCAAAGCGTCTGCCTCACCACCTCACCACACATCCATATCCTGACACTAAATGCCTTAGCTGTGTTCCAGAGCAAGGAGGGGCTGCTAGCAGAGGGAGAATTGACAGCGAGGAATTGTTTGAATTCTGTTCTAAAATACTGCACAAATTTTCCATCCTTTAAATGAAAGGATTTACTCTCCAGTGATTTGATTGAGCTCTAGCATTTTTAAAGGCATAATTTAGATACACTGCAGCATGGTCAGATATAACAATGTGTCCTATTTTGCATGAAGCAACATGTCTTAAAATAATTTTAGGGAGATGAAAATAGTCAATACGTGTGTGGCATTTGTGGGGGTTGGAGTAGAAAGTGTATTCCTTTCCAGCAGGATGGAGTTTTCTCCATATATCCACAAACCCCGCCTCCTCAAAAACATCAAACATCTGTTTTGATTTCCCTGAAATGGGAAGGTGGCTAATGGGAGCCTATCAATTAGTGGATTCTTAAGACAATTAAAATCACCTCCTACAATAACATTTTCAAGAAAGAGACCTCCAAGTTTTGTAATTATTTCCGTTAAGAAGTTAATAGGATGTCCCGGTGGAATACAGTCTATGACTTTAAAAAGCACAGATTTTTTAATAAGAATTGCAACTCCTCTACTTTTTGTTAGTGAAAGAGGAGAAAAAACATGTTCAAAACCGCATTGTTGCAATTTTAAATGTTCAGAGTCGTTTAAATGCATCTCCTGCAGCAGCACTATATCTACACCTTCTTTCCTTTTTAAGGGCTAAAGATGTCCAATCTATAATATAAGAGAATTCAATTGATATTTTTTGAGGTCTGGAAGATCCTTATTTTTTAAATTGGTGAATGACTTCCCTTAATGTTTTATGTACATATTCTTAGAATTTATGATTATAATGCAATGCCACCCAAATAATGATTACATATAAGGACTGCAATGTGCTGAGCTGAACAGGAACCAACCAAAACCAACAGATTAGAACCAAAATAAAACAGAAAAGTGCGCACAGGGGCCCATCCAACAAGCCTGTGTGTCTCATCTCCCTGATGAAGCCACACACAGGTAGACAAATCCAAAAGAGAAAGTCTATCATATCCATCGTTGCTGCGCGGCTTTGAGTACCTGCTGTTGATCCCGGTAGTTATGAAATCTGATCAGCACCGGTCTTGGGCTTTGTGTAGACCCTGGCTGAGGAGCCAGTGTGCGGTACGCCCTTTCGACCTTGATCCGGCCGCTCTTGGTCTCGATTTGCAGAAATTCGGGCAGCCATTTTTCAAAGAATTTTAGGACACCAGAGCCGGCCTCTATGCCCTCTTTTGAACCGAGCAGCTGAATGTTTTTTCTCCTGCCTCTATTTTCAATGTTATCAATTCATTGTGCCATCGTGAGGGCCTCTTTCTCCAACATTTTCATGAGGGCCGTGGCCTGGTCCAGGCCGTCCTCCTGAGCTGCAATCCTGTCCTTCGCATCTGTAGTTCATCCGACCAGCTCCTTTGTCTCCGTGGCCTGACTCTGAAGCATTTCAGTCAGAATGTCTACTTTCTAGAAGATAACTGATGAAATGTTCACAATGACTTCCTCAATAACTTGACGAAGAGCAGGTTTGAGTGTGGTGACCCCACCACACTCACCACACTGGTTGAACTACCAGTCGCTGGTAGTTCAACAGCTAGCTCCATGTTAGCCATGCTACATGTGCCAGCCAGTTGAGACTCCACTTTGCAGGTCTTGTTGGTTTTCTTTAGGATTTTGGATGGCATTGTGCTGCAGTGAGTCGGAAGAGCGTTTATCAGCGTTCGTATTACCACATTTAGTTGAAAAGTCTTAGTAAGAGGCTGGTAATCTGCTCAAATATAAACTATATGGTGCGCAGCTCAACGAAGTCGATCACTTGCTATGCAGCCATCTTTAAAATCCCTTTTGAGTCTTAATGAATCCTGTTGCTTCCATGTAAACAAACCATCTCTCACAGAGCAAACGGAATTTAAAACATGGTGAAAATTTAACGTCTACATTTTAGATGGTATATAAAAAAAATCACAGCTGGAATTTCATCTTACAGAGATTGAGAGGATAACTTGAGGAAATGGCTGTATGGTACGGTAACATGTCATTTTATGGGTTTCTTTTCTTAAATAGCTTACTTTTGATGCAACCTTTAGGGATGGAGAGACCAGGCTCGTTTCCGGTGGGAGTTGACTCCGCCAGGGCTACCCTTTGTCACTGATTCTGTTCATTACTTTCATGGACAGAATTTCTAGACCAGCCAAGGTGTTGAGGGGATCCGTTTGGGGCTTTAGGATCGCATCTCTGCTTTTTGCGGATGATGTGATCCTGTTGGCTTAATCAGGTTGTGATCTGCAGCTCTCGCTGGAGCGGTTTGCAGCCGAGTGTGAAGCGGCTAGGATGAGGATCAGTGCCTCCAAATCTGAGGCCATGGTCTTGAGCCGGAAAAGGGTAGAGTGCCTTCTCCAGGTCGGGGGGGTGTCCTGCCCCAAGTGGAGGAGTTTAAGTATCTCGGGAACTTGTTCATGAATGAGGGAAGAAGGGAGTGGGAGATTGACAGGTGGAGCGGCGCAGCGTCTGCCGTGAAGCGGGTGCTGTACCGGTCCGTCATGGTGAAGAGAGAGCTGAGTCAAAAATCGAAGCTCTTGATTTACCGGTCGATCTATGTTTCCACCCTCATCTATAGTCATGAGCTTTGGGTCATGACTGAAAGAACGAGATCGCGGATATAAGCGGCTGAAATGGGTTTCCTCCGTAGGGTGGCTGGGCTCTCCCTTATAGATAGGGTGAGAAGATCGGTCATCCGGGAGGGACTCAGAGTAGAGCCGCTGCTCCTCCTCATCGAGAGGAGCCAGTTGAGGTGGCTCGGGCATTTGGTCAGGATGCCTCCTGGTCCCTGGTGAGGTGTTCCGGGCACATCCCAGCAGGAGGAGGCCCCGGGGAAGACCCAGGACACGCTGGAGGGACTATGTTTCTCAGCTGGCCTGGGAACGCCTTGGGATTTCCCCGGAGGAGCTGGAAGAAGTGGCTGGGGAGAGGGAAGTCTGGGCCTCCCTTCTGAAACTGCTACCCCCGCGACCCGACCCCGGATTAAGCAGAAGAAAATGGATGGATGGATGGATGGATGGATAGATGGATGGAGACCAGGCTGTTGAACGCTAATAAATTATAAACCAATCATTATTTTTTTTAGATATGAAATCATAGCCGATCAACTTCCAGGTTGTTCTTCTCCAGCACTTCTACGGCAGAATAAGAGATATTTTAAAAAAAATATTTACTTTAATATCATGGTTTAAGTAAGTTAGAATATTATTACAATAAAGATGTGATGCTACTAGAGTAAAGACAAAATATTACCAGAAAAAGTTTCAAAATTACTTGGAAAAAAGTTGTGTTAACAACTTTCTTGTATTATTGCGACTTTATTGTCATCCAACTTTATTTTTCAAATGCTTTAAGTTTATTCTCATATTATAGCAACTTTTCTTCTTCTACTGTTACGACTTTTGTGCTGTACGACTTTATTCTTGTATCAGTGGGAGTTTTTTTTCCTCATTTTATTTTGACTTTATGTGATTTTATTCTATTTGTCTGTTCAGGCTGGTGATGCCAGTGGTCCAGAGCTTCATGATGCTCCTGCCTTCAGCGCAGAAGATATGGAGAAGTCTGATGGACATTTTCATAGCGCCGCTATTCCAGAGCCTGGAGAAATGTTTGTCCTCCATTCAGATTCAAACCACAGAGAACTGAAGCAGACACCTGCTTTAACTTTTCTCTGAGTTGTTGGGAAAAGTAAAAAGGGGGTGAGGGAGACGTGAGCTCTTAAAAAGTCAAATATAAGATACAGAAAGATGTGTGCAAAATAAAAGACAATCATCAGAAAAAAGAGATATAGAGCATGACCAGACAACCTCATCTTGCTTTAGCAAACTCCTTTGTAGGAGAGAGAGAAGCTTCTGTAGCATTTACTTGGGTTTTATAACAAATTGTTCTGGTTGTTGTTTCCTCTGAAGTGGATTTGGGTGAAGTATTGATGACTAGCTAGTAAAGGTATATTTCCTGGTTTAATGAAGAATGTCTCAAAACGTTGGTGTCATCATGTGACTTTGTTAGCGGCAGTCCCGAGCCTCAGAAATGAAGCTGTGTGGTTTAGGCTGCAGGTTGGTGCTAAATTTGAGAGTCTTATTTTGAAGTGAGGAAGGAAGTTGTTCTGGAGTTGTTCCAGAACAACTCCATTGATGGAGTTGACTGTTAAAGATTGTTTGTTGGACTAACAACATTCTGCTTCAATAGTAGTAAAAAAAAAAAAAGTTTCCACCATCTTAGCACTGTGTGGCGGCCTTCAATGTTAGTAAAGTTAACTGTCATCAGCCATTTGCATAACATTTTTGAGCTTCCAGAGCTGAAGGGCTATTTCTCAGTTTCTTTGTGAGTCCGGACTGCATTTGGTCAAATATTTACTCTGACAGTGACAAGATGGTCAAGCTAACTGTTAGCTGCTACTGATGCTAGAGTTAGCTTTTTTAGCAAGCCCCAGCTGCGTCATCTCTAGTTAAGATGTAAAATACTCAGGAAGATCAAACCTGAATGCCATAATTCAACACTAAAACGATTTTTTTTTTTTTTTTTTTTTTTTTTTGCAATACCAGGTTGATGAAAGCTTTATTATTGAAGAAGCATAAAACCAATTTTTTTTATTACATTTTAGGTGAGATTTAGTCATCAAATTTGAACTGAGATGTTTTACACTTATTGGAAATAATTTAAAAACTCTCTTACTTATTCTTACATTCATAAGAACACAAGTTTTATCAATTGGACGAGTTACACTCCTGGTAATTGATCTAGTTTTCTTTGGATTCAGCCGACAGCTAACCTTTTCTAGCTAATGTTCAGGTAAATTTTACTGAAGAATTTGAGGAAAAAAAATCATTCAGACTGTTGTAGTCATCTGACAATATTTATAAATGAACTACATAATTATGTGAGATTCTCTGGGACTAGATGACAGTCTTACCTGCTTACTGTAGATGACGTTGACTGCTTTGAAATGCTTCAGAAAACTCAATATTCCAAAAATATATTGACAAAAGTTCAGACAGGGCAGATGTACTTTAAGTAATCAGGAACACATTCACAGCTTGTGTATTTTATGGGTAATAATCATTTATGTTCGAATAACATCATGTTCGAATAACATGGACTTTTTGAGCACCATCGAATACTGTTGTGTTTGAAATTGTGACCAAAAATCATTCTTCTCATTCCATTTCTGTACAAGGTTAAAGTTAAGACTAACTTCCTGACATGTTAGTAGATGTCATTTTTCTGCTCTATAAAAATATGCAAGTTGTATATATTGCAAACTATTCAACTATAAGCTAAATGTAGTGAGCTGAAAGAGAGAATGCATTATATTGCAGAAGTTTATCTAACTATTAAAAGCTAAAATGCAGCATTTGCACATTTGCAGGCATTTACTAACATATCTATTGTGATGAATTTGGATGACATTGAGCTTAATGCTGGGCATCTATTTTATTATTTAAAAATGCCAGAAAATTCTGGAGCTCTTCTGGGAAGGAGGCATGCTGTGTTCCATATTGACACACGTCTACAGAAGTGAACCTCTGTGAAATTGGGGGGTTTTCTGTCAGTGACTGTTTGCTGTGAGGCAGAGACTCTGGTTTAGGCAAAACAAACTGCAGCTGCAAACTGAAAGGTATCCAGGAAGGATTTCATTTGTTTTAGTGTTTGCAACCGTTTGGGGAAATTTAAGTTGTAAAAATACTCCTTCCTTCTTTGCTGTTCATGGTCTGAAAAGAGCTGGTGACACAATAATAGACCTTGAAGCCAACATCTTACCTTATGTTGTCCTGATGCCAAAAATACACTATTTTGCAATTACTATTTTTCCATATGTTAAGAAATGTAATCAAAATCACATGTAAAGAAGCTAATTCACCTGGTAAGTCATTAAAAAAATCATGGCAGTGACGGACATAAGAAATATTCATAATTTATCCATGGCACTAGCTCTCCTTCCACTTCCTGTTGTCTTCGTCTTTGTGGTTTCCATCAGTAGTAATTACTACTGATGGAAACCGGCTGTTGATCATATGACTCGCATGATGTGAAAAAAGTTTTTCCATCGCAGTTTTGTGAAATATGCTTATTTCAGTATGTTTGAAAAATATGGTAGCGTGTTAGGAACATTGGAAAAGAAAGAAAAATAATTCTGACTTTAATCTCAAAAAAAGATCTGAGAATCTGAAAGACACTTTCCTCAACAAAAGTCAGAATTATTTTTTTCTTCCAGTAGCTCTCATCCTCTTCCGTAAAAAACCCCCATCACATCCGAGTGCAAAAACTTTTCATTGAAAACCGAAAGGGTTTTTTTTTTTCTAAATTGACGTGTTTCCATTTTCCAAATTTATTTTCAATTTGCACAATCTTATGGTTGATGAAAATGCAGTTATTGATATTCCTCTGAATTAATACAAAACTTTGCTTTGATGCTCTTTTTACAACACGTTAAGATACTGTTTGAAATTTTGACGCTTAAGTGAAGAGAGCTAAAATCAACTAAACAGCTCAACGTTGCTTAAAGCATTTCTACATGGATGAACTTCAGCTTCAGCCTATTAGAACTTATCTGGACTGCAGATCATTAAGAAAAGGTGACAGAGATTCACTCTGTTTGCCAAAGTATCAGTGACGTAAAAATTGGATTAAATACAACACAGCAGTTCAGACTGAAGACACTTTGGATACTGTCGGGTTTGTATACGATTCAGTACCACATATGGAAGTGGCTCAGATGTCATTTTTTGGGGGTCTCTTTGGGATCCGAACTGGGCAAAAGAAATTTGGATTTTTGAACACAGACTTATATATTTCCAAATAAGGTTCTATGATGATCTGGGCAGACAGGTGAAGGCTTTTATTTTATTTTCCGCAGTGACACTACGGAGCAGCTATGCATGTAGACATGAAAATAACAAATCCAACTCTGTTCTCAGATTATTCATTTGCTTTCTGACTTGATTTACTGTTATGATGGAAACTGAAGGACACCATGTGTAAGTTATCTAAAATAAAGATTCATTTTCCCCTTGAGGAACTGTTGTGTGAGGTTTGTCGTTATTTAGCTGCAGGAGATGAACTGGTTGAGTTATGCAGCTCGGTGCCAGAAAGTTCTCATAAATCATCTTTGCTCATATTGCCTAAGACACTTTTCTCAACAAATCTGAACTGTGTGTTAATGACACATCAACCAAGGCTTGTGTTGCTGTGGGAACCTGTCCTCAGCTGAAGGAATTTGTGATGAACCCCACTCCTGGTATAAAAAAATGTCTGCCGTCATGTTCCTTGTTGTGCTACTTCATCCAGATCAGATCAAAGTTATCGCTGTAACAAATACAGTAGTGTGAAATACAGTAGTGTGTGTCGTCTGCAGGCCGACGGCTCACACCAAGTCAGGACTGCATACCAACATTAATTGTCACAGTCTTCAGTTTTGGAATGAAAATCAGGGGAGAAGCACGGCTGAGAGAGAAACCTACTCACTGTGCAGCTTTTATTTTATTCCTCTACAGCTGAAAAAAAGTCTCAGCTTTAATTTAAAAAAATCCTTTGCTCTTTTTAGAATTGTTTAGGGAAGTTCAAAAGGTGCTTAATGTATTTAGTGATTCCTAAATACAGCTGTGGGGAAAAAATGACACAGCTGTATCTCTGATTTTACTTTTTATAGGTTCATGTTTCAGTAAATTAATATTGTTGTTTTATTCTATAAATTACTGAAATTCCAAGCAAAACTGTAGTATTTATTTGCAGAAAATGAGAAATGGTCAAAATAACAAAAAAGATGCAGTGCTTTCAGATCTCAAATAATGCAAAGGAAACAAGTTCATATTCATTTAAAAACAACAATAATAATGTTTTATCTCTGGAAGAGTTCAGAAATCAAGATTTGGTGGAATAACCAGGAGGATTTTAATGAGTTCAGTGCAGTGAAAAAAATAAATCCTGCTGCTTTTGGAAAAGAGGCGACTTCGTACTGCGAGCACTTAGTTCCTAAAGCTAAAATATAACCAATGAGATAATCAATAACATAATCAATATGATGTCATCAGTTTGTGATTCAGCAGGATTTCAACAGTTTTTTTATGAATATTCATAACCACTATAATGTTTCATATTTATAATCCTGTACGCTGTGGCTATTACCACTGTACAGTACTGAACAGCATTAAACCCTATTCAGTGCCGAACTGAACACTGTTTATTAGGTACACTTCACAACAGAAATAGCAGGTTAACCAATCACAAGGCTCGATTTATGAAGCTAGATGTACAGGAGAAAACTTCGATTTCCTGTCAGATGTCACGGCAACAGTCTGTAACACGGCAGCTGCGCTCATTATTTTCTCACTGACGGTTTCTGGTTTTTTCTTGCAAATCATTTGGATATTCATATTTGGTTTCCATGTGAACATAATCAGACTCCAGTTGGATCATCCATTCTTCTCAGAGTTTCTCATGCATTCAAATCTCTGCTACTGTCATTCAGGAGATTCTTGCAGAAGTTCCAGCAGCTTCGTGATGATTGCATCACATTTGAAGTTGACTATATTTTAAAGTTGCCATGACTACTTGTGAAAATTCTCCTCATTGGTCTGACATTCCCCCTAAACCCTGAAGTCTGTTCCTCGATTGTGTTTTTTTTCCCCTCCTGTTTGATTGCTTAGAATTCCTCAAAGTTTTCTGTCTCCTTGCCTTGGTTGAGGTCAGTGAGCACACTGACCATACACATTGTAAAACCACACACACTGTAAAACACAATAAGTGGATTTCACTAAATATTCAATATTCGTGCAACTTGTTGCCTCAAAAAAAAAAGAGTTTTCAAAACTTAAAAATGTTAGTATGTGCAAACTACATATCTGAAGTTTATTCTGTTTAGATGATTTTTAGTAAGCTGTAATGACACTTTGGAACACACAACTCTAATGTAATACCTCATTATTTCTGCTTACTTGAAAAAAAACATATGCAAACATATTGTCTCAAAATTTTTAGCTTAATTTAATGTCCGTAAGTTAAGTGAACTTAATAAATGGAGTATGTTGTAACTTCTTAAACACCCAAAGCCTAAAACTACTTGTATAAAAATAAAACTGCATTCCTGAAACATGTTCTGCTTTTCATTTGTTTCTTTGATCAAACTTTGACAGAAAAGATAGAAAGCAGTTTTCAGTAAAACTAATAAAATTATATGCCAAGCTGCGTCCAAGTCAGAGTGAGGTGGTCATGACAGTGAACATTTAACTGACTCTTGCTGCAGTTCCATGTATCCAAACCTAAATACCAATAAACATCTAATAAGAGCTTCACTGCTAGAAAATTCATCTGCTCTTCTATTGGAGTCTATTGGAGTCTACCTTTTCACCTTAAACATCTTAAAACTATATTTTGTGACAAATAAAAAAAGCAGTTTTATTACTTGCTGCTGGTGGTGGAACAGTGCATTATGGAATATGTTGTTGGCCAATTAATACTTCACTTTTCTGCATTACTTTAACGTAAATAGATTAACTTATCAAGCATTTGTTTAACCACTTGGTTAAGATCAGTACAAACAATAAGTTGATGATAATTAAGTCATGTTCAGTTGAAACCTTTCATTAAACAGGACATTTGTTTTACAGTGCAGATCTCAAAGCTATAAAGGTTCCTCTAATCTAAGAGCTTTTTCTGACCCTAATCCAGAAACTCTCAGCTGTTTCAGAGCCGGTTTTGTTGCTCTGAGTGACACTTACAAGTTCTGTCAGAAACTAAAACTGCTACCACTGAAACTTCCCACAGATGATCAACTCAAAGCTCTTTGGTGATGCAGGGGACAGATGCCTGGGGACAATCCACACAAGCTGCACTTCATAATGTTTTTGAACCTTAGCATGCAGAGCTCAGCTGACACCAAGCAATCAGTTGAATTGCTCAGAGTAAGGTAGAGTATCTTTATGGGAAGGTAATGTAGTTTCTTCTTTGGGGGTTATTTCTGATCTGTTCTGTATGAGGATCCGTTTAGGACAAAAATTATGTTTTGTCTGTCACATACTACTAAAGACTCAAACACACACCCAAAATACTAATGCTTACTCCGGCCGTAGAGCCAGAGTAAAGCGTTAAGAGCCTAAGTGAACCTACGAGCGCTCTAGGAGGGAGCGCTAGAGAACGGCCGGCTGAATTTAGCGTTCATACATCAGATCAACCTTGTGCTAAATGCCGCTTACACCGTGGAGCACTAATATCCAACTTGAAGCTAATTCACTGTGGTATCAACGCATGCGCGATCTGATCTCCAAATGATGCCCCGCCTCTTCCGTGACAACTCTCACATGAGTCTCTCACACAGAAAAATTCAAGTCTCATCCTTATTCATTCATTCATTCATTCATTCATTCAGCCTAGAGTTAGTTCACACACACACACATTTTCGATCTATCATTAAAAATAGTGTGTCTGTATGTTTGGGGTGTATGTGTGTGTGTGATATTTTAGTAGTGTATAGGCCTATGTGCAATCTTAGTCTTTTATGTATTTCTTTCTATGTGTGTGAGAAAGAAAAATTGTATGCATGTATGATATTTTAATAGTACCGTAATTTCCGGACTATAAGCCGCAACTTTTGTCACACGCTTTCAACTCTGCGGCTTATACAATGATGCGGCTTATTTATGCATTTTTTTCTAACGGCCGCCAGGGGCACTCGAGCAGAAAAGACAGGGGGAATATATGTGTAGAGGAAGACGCAAGTTTAATGTAACGTAACACGTCTCAGTGCGCAGGAGGAAGATTAAGACGGCTCTCAGTGACTTTTACCGGTATGTTTTTTTTAACCAGCCCTGTTAGTGCTGTTACTACCGTATTGCTGCTGTGTTACTGCCACGTCACAGACGCTGTTTGGAAAGAAAAGCTAAGGTATATTAATAAAACTTTGAAAACTCTTTCTGTGTACCGTCTGTAAGTATGCATATGCGGCTTACAGACAGGTGCGGCCTATGTATGTACAAAATTGTTTTTCCTTTAAAAATGTACTGGGTGCGGCTCATAATCAGGTGTGGTCTATAGTCCGGAAAATACTGTATATATGTGCAATTTTAATATTTTGTGTGTGTGTGTATGGGTGTTTAGTTGTGTGTGAGAGACAAAACATAGTTTTTGTCCTAAACTGCCCCTCATAGTTCTGAGCCACACCCACCAAAGAGGGAATAAAATGTAGGTGGGAATGTTTTGAGTTTTGCCCAAAGGGCAAAAGCACAAAAGAAACAGAGGAATAAATCAGAAATGAATAACTGGAATTTTTCTTTTTATGCTGTATTCAGTAGTAAAATCAGTCATGTTGCAACAGATGTGAAAAGAAATCCCAGTTGGTGCAATGACTGCTTACACTTTAAAAAGGACACATTAACACAGTGATGTAATAAAGTAACATCATATCAATGTGCATGATGTTACTGTAGCTGTTTTGGACACAGAAATCTTTAAATGTTTGAATTTGAGGCATGCTACCGTCTCTCTGCTGCTTTCACATGAATGTCACCATGAGTGGAATCCATTTATTAATCAACAGAGTTTTATATTATTTAGTTTTATGCCTTGCAGTAAATGCCTTTTGTTTCCGCTTTTTTTTAATTATTGTTTTTGGTTGTGTTTTATTTTTAATATTTAAAATATCTTCCAGTTCCAGTGTGACATGTCCTTCAAAAGCGTTTTATTGTACTATCAATATATTTCTTAAAAATTGTCTCAAAACAACCATATCATGTAGATCAGTGTTTCCCAACCCTGGTCCTCAATGCACACTGCCCTGCATGTTTTAGGTATTATCTTGCTTCAGTCCAGCTGATTTCAATTGATGATTGATTAACAGGCATTTGTTGAACTGCAGTCAGTTGAATCGGACGCATTAAAGCAGGGAAACTTCTAAAACATGTAGGACAGTGTGCCTTGAGGACCAGGGTTGGGAAACACTGATCTAATTACATTTGTTCTTTCTTCTTTGAAGTTACATGTATTGGGTAGAATATCCATTTACTCAGGTAAGAGTAGCAATAGTTCACAAAAGTATAATTCATAAAAGTACACATATATGTACTTTAAAAAAAGTTGCTCAAATAAACACAACTAAGTAACATGTAGCTGGTTTCCACAAACTGGCCAATCTTTTAACAAAATAATTCATGAATTCCTCCTTTCATTTCATATTTAATGTGCAGAAGAAGACCCGTCTCTGGAGCAGCCAAGCTGTCAGTCTCTGCAGCTTCACTGACTGCTTCTACAAACATGCTGTAGAGTTTCCAGTGAGTACTGTCTGTCTCATATACATTTTGAGTTGATTTCACCAACAATAAAACTCTGAAAACAACTTTCCTTTCAGGACTTTCAACAATTATTCAGTGTTCTGATTCACATAAACCAGCCAAACTGTTTTCTGAAGGATCTGAAAACATTCACCTCATTTCAACAGCATGTCTTCAGGTTGGAGCCAGCTGCTGGGATACTGAAAAGTGTTGATCAGAATGTGGCCAGATCGGATCGGACCAGAGCAGCAGCCTGTCGATCTGTAAACAGCAGCAGAGCTGTTCAGGGGAAATATATGTAAATATATCCACTGGAAGACACAATGCTGCTAAGCTACATGGCGTCACTTTCCTGAAATAACATCCTGAAATGACAAAAACAATTATTTTTTTTACAAAAATGATTTTGGGGTCTTACACTCAAAGAAATGAATCATCAAACTTAATTTATTTATGTCATCAAGGTTAGGATAATGTTAATTGAAAGTAAATCAGATATAGTAATATGACATTATGACTTTATGTTTAACTAAAATAAAGTTAATGAATAAACCCAACTACTTCAAATCACTTCAGATTGACAAAAGAGAAGTTACTTGAACTAACTTAACTTTTGTTAAATTAGTTAACAAAGCAAACAGTCTTTCAGTAAACTTATGCTTTCATTTCACTAAATATAAACATATTATGTTTCTCTAACATCTAAAATTTGCTTTCCACACAACAAATTCTGCAAATTCTGCCGAGTTTACTTGGTCCTTATCAGAATAACTGATTTTTAATTAAACTAATTTTTTCCTAGTTAACTAAATTCCTGTTTGTCAACAGGTTCCAAACAAATGAGATTATTTTAAGGAGGCGATGTGTATCTGGGTTGTTCATGTTTCTCTTTTAATATTACTGATCTTATTAATTCTTATCTGTCTCCATCACTGCAGTAATTTTCCACACCTTGCTAAATTCCCTGCAAACCTCCACATTTCTCTTAACAATCAAGTGATTATGTGCGCAGCGCAGCGCAGAGCTGGCTGGCTGCAGGTGACTGTTCCACGGTGAAGCTTCGCTCCGACTTTGAGAGGGAAAAACCGGCTCAGGGTTCCCTCGGCGCCCTGGCATTATATTTCAGTCCCAGTCAAAGCTGGGGGCAGGAGAGAGGAACCCCCGGTCCGCGCAGTTTGTCTCCACGCCTCCCACTCCACTTCCTATATTGTCACGTTCAGTTTGAGCACGAGAATCTGTTCGGAGCAGAATGACAGGAGAGCTGCGGGACGACGAGACGGAGGAGGTACAGTATGACTGCAATCCACTCACGCCTAGCGTTACCATTATTATTACTATTATTATTATTATTGTTATTGTTATTGTTGTTGTTGTTATTATTATTATCTTCATTTGTTTGCACTTGACCTTTGTCTTTTCTCATTTGGATGAGGTTCATTTGCGTCTGCGATACAGAATTCCATTTCCACTCCTCCGGTGGTTTTCCCCGTGAGCAGCACTCGCCTGAACGCGTCTACGCTTTCGCAGAGGGAATGTAAAAGCGCCACTGTGCTGCGTTAGAGCGCTGACGGGAATTTCACTGCTCGTCAACAGACTGACGGACCGCAGTTTTACGCAAATCCTCAAAATGGACGTTTGGAGTTGAACTGCAGGAGAGGAAGTCAACAAATCTTTTTTTTTTTTTTTCCAGTTTAAAAATTCTTCCACTAATCTGATTTACAGTTGGGTTTTTTAAAGACAAATTAAAAGTATTTCACTCGTTTATTGCTGACAAGTTTACCATCGGAAATCAGGGAGGGGTTTTACGCGCAGGTTTTGAGCAAATTAAAACGGAAACCGACCTTATGTCAGAATAATGTAGCTATGCATCAGCTGATGAGAGGAATGGATGTCAGAATATGACACGTTGGAGAAGAAGCAGCTGTTTATACCAAAACAGTTCATATATGCCCTGTTACGCACTTTCCGAAAAATGTTTCCATGCCGACGGTTACAATCTGTGGAGGGCCAAAAGTGCCACAATTTAAAAGTAAATACATACACAAAAAATAAGTTCGTCTGCAGTTAGTAAAATTGTTATTACTATAACTTCTATGTCAGCTACTCATCATAATAATTAGTAATAATAATTTGCGGAAAATCCATCCATCCATCCATTGTCTGCCGCTTATCCGGGGTCGGGTCGCGGGGTTAGCAGCTTCAGAAGGGAGGCCCAGACTCTCCCCAGCCACTTCTTCCAGCTCCTCCGGGGGAATCCCAAGGCGTTCCCAGGCCAGCCGGGAGACATAGTCCCTCCAGCATGTCCTGGGTCTTCCCCGGGGCCTCCTCCCGGTGGGACGTGCCTGGAACACCTCACCAGGGAGGCGTCCAGGAGGCATCCTGACCAGATGCCCGAGCCACCTCAACTGGCTCCT
>CAEFZY010071328.1:0-32213 GCA_903066815.1 Brachyrhaphis roseni
AATAATAATAATAATAATAATAATAATAATAATAATAATAATAATAATAATAATAATAATAATAATAAAACTAATAATACTAATAATAATAATAATGATTTGTCTTACCTTAATCATTGACATGATTTCAATAAAAGAAAAAAAAGGCAATCAATTAGACATATGATGTTTTATTTTCCAGTAAAATAAAACAGAAAATGTTTACATTTAAATGCCCAGACAGATTATAAACAGGATGTCTGATACCTGAAAACAAATGCTTACATTAGTGTGAGGCAGAGAGGCAGAGATCCTTACCTGATCGACCCGCGCTGTGAGGCATGGTTCTCTCTTGTCTAATGGTGCGTCTCCCCCCGACGCAGCCCAGTAGATCTGCCCGGCCTCCCGCGCTCCCTCCCCGGCCGGGAGTGCGCGTTTCTCCCCGCTGGTTGTCAGAATCTTTGACCGATCATCCAAAACTAAACGGTTTAGGCGACAACAAAAAGAGGAAGCAACCCTGCTCCAATGAGCTACGGACTGATAAAGGAGCAAGTAGGAAAAAAAAAAAAAAAAAAAAGAAAGAAATCAAAGAAACACACGGCGCTCCTGAACTAAAAAGAACCGCAAATCTCGCCTGTAATGAGTAAAAAAAATAAGACTTTAGTTTGCATACAGCTGCACCTTCACCGTCAAACTCAAAACGATAAAAATGCGTTTGTCCTTTATTATCATGTAACGATCTTAGCCTTACTCAATGAATTTATGTTTTTTTTGTGTGTGTGGTTGATTTAATTAATTTAACTCTCACACATACTCAAAATGTTACACAATTATCAATCTTTTAACTTTAATCTAACACCAGTTTTTTTATTATTATTATTATTATTATTATTATCATGCTGCAGAACTGAGCAGTCAGAAAAGCTGCATGTACATGAAACTTTCTTTGTGTGTTTAACAGAGTCCGGGGATACTAAAAAAATGTATAAGGGAGAGAATAAAACTTAGTAAGTGGAACATTAACAGATGAATAACCAGTAAAAATGCAATATTACAATATCCACAAGAACGGCAGAGCGTGGTGAAGCCATAAAAGCTAACATTAAAAGATTATAGCTTTTCTATCGGCTATTTAACAAACATTGTGTGTTATAAGACTCTTTACAGTGCTTGAAGTTCAGACATGGCTATAAGGCTGCCACTGGACCAAGGACCAGTAATGGATATTGTGGAGCGCTTTATACTCAGATGGAAGTGATCTGTTCCTTACTTAAAATGTCATTTAGACAAGAGGCCCACTTTTCTGTCAGCTTTTGAAAACATTATAACGCCACGGCGTGCTGCACAGCTAAATTAGTTACAGGGATTTAAAGCTACAGAAAAGATGCTCCTTCACACACAAAAAAGTAAAAAAGAAAGAAAAATCCTCATCCAGAATTTATTTATTTTTTATATGTGAGATTAAATTAATTATTTCAGATTGTGATCTATGTGACTCAGTTCAAAAACAGTGGAGAGTTTTATTTTATGCTTAATGGTTTCTAATATGTGTTATAAACTTACAATAGTTCTAAAAACACCAGTGAGCAAGGAGTTTGACTCATAAAAATATATTGTTTAATTCGACTGAATATAGCTTTTTTATACACTGCAAGACAACAAGACTCAATAATAAACATTTTACAAAACAAATAGTCCAAATTGATGTCCAGATATAGAAACAAATCAATATAAATCATTCCAATTAAATTAGTTTGTGAAACTCAGATTCAGTGAATTAGATTAATCTTATTTTTTGAAATAGGATGAATCTAATCTTTATGGCAAATATTGTCTCACCCTACCATACAAGACAAACAGATCCCATTCATATGCATTCAGTTTTAATAATGGTGCTGTTCAGTCAAAGTCATTTGCATTAAGCCATTGACTTTGCAGCAATTCCTCCTTGAGTGAGCATGTGGCGACAGTGGGGAGGTACAACTCCTTTTTACTGAACCAAGTTCAGTAGCAGCTTCCATCTGTACCAGAACAAAACTAATTGAAGCTCTGCTCTAAGAGTGGAATTAAACAAAGCATTTATTTACTTGTTTTTTTATTATTATTATTATTTCTTGAGAACATGCTTTTTGGTAACATGTGGAACATTCATAAAGTTATAAGCAGTAGTAGCAAAATTTTTCTTAGAGCCACACTTGCTACATGTACACATTATATGGACAGGAGAGGAGTGATGGGGGAATAAATCTTTATGGTGGTCAGTGGTGTCTACCTTCTTTGAGATGGCCACCCGGGTAGGGAGGAAAACAGCATTTGTTTGAAGGGTGAAGGTGATGTTAAGGTGTCTCTACACTTCCTATCTTCTCACCTGCACATTCACTCTTTGTCCTTACAGCTCCAGCCCAGCCACCTCTTCCCTCTCCTGTTTTTTTATTTCTTTTTTAAACGGTGTCCCACTTGCCCATGAGCTAAACATTAAACACACCACCTGCCTCTCACCCTGCCCACTCCCCCATCTCTCGCTGACACCACCTCTTCCTCCTCACTTTGGGTTCAGTGCAACACAGCTTTCAGTGACACATTAATTTCTGCTCCTTGTAAGGCAAAAATAAGCAACGCATCTCTGTCACATGTAATCATGAACGGTCCCTAATTCTGTCACTTCTACACTCAATTAAATATTCATCCACTTCCCTAAGACGTTCGATGGAAAGCAAACAAACCAATTAAACAGCTTTTAAAGTAATGTTTTCAAAAAGACTAGCAATAAAAATACTGATCTTGACAAATATATAAGAAGTTTGAAAGGTCAAAACACTGTTTTAAAACAACTGTCACTGAGGGAAAAAGTCCTGATTTAACAACTCAATGCTGTTTTCCCCCTTGTGACAGAATATCGGTTTCTGAAAAGCTGTGCTCGTAACTATTTATATTGAAACAGAAATTAACAAATCCAGTCCTAAATCTATATAAAGAAAAAAATACACAAAGAGACCTTTCAGGATCCTACACTAAGAATCAGACACCAACTTTGGAGTTATTTGCCTTTCATGAGATACAGAACATTTTCTTACAGTGCTTAGTCTGTGCATGCCACAGGTGCATTCCCCATTGCCCTTAAATTGGACATGCAAATAAGTAATAAAAAACTTTTTAAAAGGCAAATGACAGCACTTCTGAAATCATTTTCTCCTATTTTTATTTATTTAAATTGTTTTTGCCTCGTTGTGCTCCCCAGGTCATGACGCCCTAGGCAGAGAGCCATATTGCCAACGTCAAATCCCACTGCTGTTTTTCCATAAAGTAAATATAAGTATGGCAAAAATAATTTGTTTCTCCTCATCTAAAGGGAAATGGATGGGCTAAACTAAGACAACAATGGAACAATATGCTTCCTGCCTGGTGTCTAGATGGTTTGTTTGAAATCTGGGCTGAGCGACAGCCAGTATCATCATCATCAACTCTTGCCAGCTTTTCATATTTAAAGCCAGCAAGGGTTTAATTACCAAATGATGACAGTGTCATATGGCACCATGATGGCACAGAACGAGTGTTTAAAATGTGTGTGTGTGTCTCTGTTTTTCTCTCTTGCTCTCTCGCTCTGTCACTGTCTCTGCTTGGTGTTTAGTTGTTTGTGGCAACACCTTTGTGTGTTAACATCCTGATAGCGAGAATAGCTGAAGGGCCTGAACTGGCAGACAGACATATAGACAGACAAAGGGGCAGGAGCAGCAAAAGAAAGAGGGAGGAGGAGAAAAAGAAGAAGCACAGAGAGAGAGGGAGAAAAAAAAAAACATCTGTAATTTGTGATTCTCCAGCATCCAATGACTGCTCATGGATTAAAGATTAAAATCTATTGTCTTGACAGATGGGAGAGAGAGGATGAGAAGAGGAGGCACACTCATGCACATCCCATTTCCATTTGTATATGAGCGGCACAGTTTGGCTAATCACGGTGGAAAAATAAGCTGTCTGCCTGCCTCACTCTGGGCAATACCACCATGAGCCTTAATTCCAGCTGTGGAGACATTAGAGTCAGACTGAGCGCTCACTCTATATCGGTCTGCATTTGTTTATGAATATTCTAGTGAGAATTAGGCGCATTGAGAACAAAATGGTTTCCAGCGTGTGATAAAGCAGCTTGGTCCGATTTCAAGGATTATCTTTGACTTTTTTTAAAATGTCAATAATTTAAAATAGGCTGCATGAATTTCTTGTTTGGTCTGTGTGGTCTACAATAAGAGAGCTTTGTGTGTGTGTGTGTATGCGTGTGTGCGTAAGGGGTAATGGTCTGGTCAGTGGAGTGAAGCAGACCACCTGAGAGTTGTTTTTGGGCATTAGTGTGTGTTCTCCCATCGCTCGGCCTTTCTTTCTTCCTTTCTGTCTCTGTGTGTGTATACGTGTGTGATATATGACACTGGCCATCTGAAGGAGGTACCATGCTCTCCCTCCCTATGCTGCATGAAAGGGAGCCGAGAAGCCCGATGAATTAAAGCCTCTCTTCAATAAAACATCAGAGTCTTTCAGTAACACACGCTTGAGATGCCCCAGTAATTGACTTTTTGGACTTTAGGATTTACATGAACCCTCCAAAAGCAGCTTACCTGTGCAGTGATGCCCCTTGAGTCTGCATCCGCTCCCTGCCGATGTGGATTTCCATAAAGTCACACAGCGTTTTCATTCATTTATTCATCTCTCTTTTTTTTTTCAGATGTGATAAATGCAAAACTACCCACTGTAGATAATTTGAGGGATTTATTAAGTGCCTGAATTTATTTATCTTGACTTAAAAAAATAAATCTTCATCCATAAATATTTGTCAGGATTTTCTTGGCTGACTCACAGATCCAGCTCAATTAACTTCTATTTCCCTCATTTTTGTTTATCTTTTTGAAAAATACATACATTTATAATGGCTTGAAATATTTTAAATAAGTTGGAGATGTAAAATATTGATTATATCTGGCAATGACATAAACAGATCAAGTCATAAAAACATCTTGATCCCTGTTCACTGGAAGACAACTATGTCATATTGAAAGGTGAAAAGCTCAAAAGTATGACTGTTTGTTTAACCAAAAATTCTTTATTGCTCAGAAGCCCCAAAAAGCCTTGGGAAATTTTATTTCTCTCACAGTCAGAATCCAGAAGCCATTAAGTAGGGTAAGGATGATATAATGCAATAATCTAGAAAGATCTGGATCTTTTGACACCTTTTAAATTTTGTTTATGTTACATCCACAAAATTTTGCGTGTTTTATTTCTATGTGATAAACCAACACAAAGTAGTAAATAACTGCAGCAGGAAACAAATTGGAAATATGGTTTTGTTTTTTATTTGAGCAATCTGAAAACTGCAGCTTCCAACGGCACATCTAGAGACAGAAAGCTTTTGTAAAATGGCGTAAGCTTGGTCAGACTGGAGGATAGAGTTTGTAAACATCACATTTCTAAGACTTGCCACAGATTCTCAATTGAATTTTTACTTCGTCACTGTAACACAGAAATATGATTTGATCTAAAACAAACAATTGTAACTCCAGATGTGTGTTGAGTATCGTGAATAAAGTCCATATTGCAAATAAAATAAAAAATAATAATAATAATAAAAAAAATTCTGTATCCTCTTCAGTAAAGGAAAAAGTTGGAAAAATTTCAAAAGGAATGAACATATTTGGAAAGTGCTGTAGTTTCTAACCATCTGAACTGCTAATTCTTGATGCAAGTAGTGGAACTATGATATGTTGTGAATCGCTCACAATATGCAGTATAATAAACTCTTTAACAAGAAGGCGAAAATAAGAGTGAAGGAAGATCTATGGGAGGGGCAGAGGAGCTTGGCAGATTTAATTAATCACCGCATATTAAAATGTTTGTTTACAGAAGTGAACAGCTACAAGAGGTCCGATGTTAATTAATTTAAGGAGTACTTCCCCCCAGTCACAGTGATATGTCACAAGCTGCAGAGCTGCTCCCTTTGGCTGGGACTCTGCGTCTCATTGGATATCCATCAATTGCTATGAGCTGTGTAAGAAACAAAGAGGCACAAGAGCACAAATTAGGCCCAATGTTGACAGTATTGTGCATGAAGATTTGTAATTAGCAGGCAAAAGGAAAAGGTGAAGTGGTTTAGAAATTTGTGATGCATGGGTGATTGCTGCGGCAATACAACAGCTGAAACATGTTTTTGTTTTTCTTTTCTTCTGCACAGCATCTTTTGTCTGGAATCAGAGAGTTGTGTTAAGTAGCCGCAGAGCATTTCCACAGCACTGACAGGTGCATTGGCTAGACAGGGTGGGACTGCTTAGCACATGTGCTGTTTCTGTAAGGTCCCACAGGTTCCTCTGCGGACAATGATGTATCTGACTCCCCTTCGAGGTCAGCTGGACGGAGTCCAGGACATCACCTGCAATCAATAGTGTTGGTAAAGTGGACCCAACTGAATGCATGTGAGGGCAAAGCCTCTGCTCAGAATCCCAGTGTGGGGCCTGCATGGCCCATTGCCTTGTTAAAGCCACAACACGGCCAGGCTGGGCAGCGGACACTCTAGTGTCTTAGGAAGAGGGACAAAAACAAACAAAAAGACTCCAAATAAAGCTTAAACTACACATGAAAACAAAAGTGAACAAAAAACATAGTAAAACTAGAACTGCACATTATATCAAGCCACATTCAACATCATAAAATAAGTGTCTGTAACAAAAAATAATAATAAAAGGTGTAATAAAGTCTATTTGAATAAAGTATTTTTAAAGCTACTTTATTTTAGATTGCATGAATTAATGAATTATTTGAAATATTTGTCAAGTTGGGAGGATTTTACTGCCCTTAGTGGCACCTAAGGGCAGTGAAGAGTATGTTGGTTTTATCTTGGGCTGCACAATTTGAGGAAAATATGTAACTGTAGTACAACTGTGGTTAGCAAGTATTGCTAACCTCTGTTTTTTCTCTTCTATTATCATGATCTCCCCAGTACTCTGAGTTTAAAATGCTCCATATTACAGAGATAGGAAGCTCTTAGTGCCGCCTATTTTTTAATAGGCGGCACTAAGGGCCCTTACTGAAAGCATGTTTTTGGTTGTTAGCGCTCATCTATCTGAAGATCCAACATGTGCAGTAAGAGACCTAGTAAGGAGTTGTTGATTGAGGTCAACATCGAGGGCATTTGAGGAAATAATTAAGTACTTTCTCTACTTCAGGAGTGCTCCATTCTTCTCTGTCAGCAGTTAAAAATCTACTTGGAGGGGGTTAATGGTACAAAAGTGCCCCATGAACAACTAGCACACATGTCCCTCAAGTTTATCTCTTGCCTTATGATAATTGGAGGAGTGCATGCTGCAAGTCACATATACATATACTTATATATGCTGAATTTCCTTCCACTCTTGCTTTTTTCAAAAATCACATTTAATGGAATAATCGCAATAATCCTTAAATGCCAAGTTGTTACTAGGATGACTACTGCCTTCCTCCGGTATTCAGCTTGATTCAAATCTCGCTTCACAGCACAGTCTAACTTTCTCTTATTGACTTTGATTCCTCTGGTATATTTTGTACCTGGCCTAACAGCGAACAGAAGGAGAAGTGAATGATGTAGATTTTCTGCTCTGTTTTAGAGCAGTAGTCTGCTTGTAGTTTTAGTAATGGCAGAGGAAGAAGGGAACAAAACCTTTTTCAGTCCTTGTTGGCCGCGCTTTCCAAATATTGTATTAAAATTAACTGCCATTTTGTTTGGCTTGGGGGGATGGTTGTTTACAGTGCAGTCAATTTCCAGTAACCTTCATAGAATCAAAATGGAGCATTACATATGTCATGGACAAATGTCAGTGATTGGGTAATGTTTCAAACTTCAACAGAGTCCACGCCTCCAAGAAGCAATCATTTCTCAATAGCCAAGTCCAAACCCTCTGGACTAAGCAAATAGCACAGAACAAGTTAGCCTGGTTTCCATCAGGCTAACTTGTTATTATAAATGCATCATCACCCAGAGTTGCCATTTGTGGTTAATGTGTTCTAGTACAGATGTTGTATTTTGAGTTTTGGGACATAGTGGCTTTAAAAATTCTCAGGCTAAAAATTTGGACATTTAAATTAGCTATGCATACGTTTTTGATAACTTAACTAGGTATCTTCTGTCTTTCTATCTGCTACATGGAAGCTCTTTAACTTTTTTGAATGCCACAAAGTAAAAAGAAAATCTTAGCCAATAAACTGTTCTGTTGTTAAGCTCAAACAGTCATTTTTAGTCTCAGCCATCAGATACTGACAGAGCGTCATCTGCAGACTCTACTGCTGCTGATCCCCAGGAATCGGAGAAGTGGCAGATGTTCCTCAGCGCACAGTGTGTGTATTCGTGTGAACTCCTTACTGTAAGTGGGATTTGAAGAATTGGCACAGTCATCTGAGCAGTGCGCCGCATCTCTTGCAAACAAATGACGGCGCAGAGCCTTAAAGTGAGATTGATATCTCTTTCTGAACTTCACAGGGAATAATCTGAATACGGATAGGGTTTCCACCCTCCCAGGAGATCCGAGGGGTACAGCGTTTCTCCTCTTCTCCCCTTCTCCCCACCTCCACACCAACCAAAACAAGGGGGAAAAAAGGCTATGGAACATCTTCGGTGTTCATCAATATTCACTCATTCATCATGGGTGAACTGGCAGTTGAATTGTCGACAAGCACGGGCCTAAAATCCACTTTGTCGTGGTGCCATGAATGTCTGAAATTGAGTCTGGAATTAAAGTGGAACAATCTTCTTTTTTTCTTGCAAAGTGGAGGCACAGCCATACATTTCACTTAGCGACTGAAAACTTTTCAATTTGAGCAAAGGGTCTTCAACAGAGCACAGCCATTAAATAGGTCAAGGATGGATGTATGCAGGCTACACAGTGCTCTTTGAGTTAAACAAAGAATGTTGAGGAAAAAAACATAGAAAACATAATGTTTTTCTTTTTGAAAGAAATGCTTGCAACACAGTGATTTTTGCTCATTCTAAGCTTAGTTGTTTGATTCAAAACATAAAATAAAAAAAATCCTAACTCTTTCACTTCTTCCCATTTTATTATGCTGCAAATCAACAAATGTCAACTTGCTTGGATGCTGATTAAAACCACGCCCATGGAACTTCCTTCAGAAATCACTCATTTACTAAATAATACTAATCACTAATATTTTCTGTATGGAAAAGTTGCAAAAAGAAACAAACTTTTTAAAAGAAAGTCATGAGAAGTCTTTTTGCAGTTTGCCAGAAGCCATGTGGGAGACAAAGTAAATCTGTGGGACAACTTGCTATGGCCACATCAGTCCAAAACTGAAACATGGACTTACATCCAAAATAATGCAATGATATTCTACAAACAGATAAAACACACCAGCCTGACAGCAAAACATGGTGGTGGCATCATGTTGTAGTACAGGGACGTAGAGGGTTTTTCAAAACAAATGCATGGCATATCTTTTAGATTTATGTCTAAAAAAAACAACTGAACCTTGTGTACTTTATCTTACACTTTACCACAGTTGGCATAGATTGGCAATTGTAAACTCACTTAAAAAATGCTATCATGTAACAACTCTTAGACTTTAACACAGTTGACATGGCTTGGCACTGTTTGGCTTGGATCTTGTTCAGCATAGTTCATAGATTAAGTAAAAGTTTAAAACACTGTAACAGAAGCTATCTGAACACATCTCTTGTTATAGACATGATTGGAGTCTGCCAAATTTAAAATGACATTGCAATATGCTGTTATTAAAATGTAATTATTAGTGATCTGACAGTCATTATCATGGATAAAGACCACAGCAAAAAGAAACTCATGGGGTCAGTAAGATTCTTGCTTAAAAAAAAAAAAAGATTTGTTCTTGATATTTTTATCAATACAAAGTCCTTACATTTACGTATAAATTTGCATCCATAAAGCTGCAAAATGCAGCTATATTTGTAATCAGACCATGTCACTATGACTCTTTTATTGCTTTGAGTACATGTACAGCTGAATCTAAAACCCTCCTGAACCCATTTAATCCCTCCTCTCTCCAAGCTACTTCATAATGATCTCCCCCTGAAAGGTAAATCAATTATATAACCGCGACAAAGGAACCGTTTTGTCATAAAATGGTAATTAGTTTGGGTCCTGACCTCCCTCTTGGCGCCCTGTCTCCCCCAGCTGAGGACCGGGGCAGGTCCGCGGTCCACACTTAACGATAGAAAGGCGTAACACTCTGGCTGTGCATTGTGGGGCTTTTGTCTTCATTCACGGGGAGATGAAGTTCTCGGCGCTGCGTTTATCAATCATGGAGGGGCTCCAGCTGTTCCATGGGCTTCAGCCTGACTTCAACAGCCGGCTTTACAAATTGTCTGAGAATAGTGAGGAAAAGGGACTCCTACTCAGATACACACACACGCACGCACACGCACACCCCTACACACCCCCACACACACACGCACATATACATACATGAAAGCAAAGTAAAATCCTGAGTTCTACGTTGCTTAATCAGGTTTGCACACATGCATCATCAACCTCTAAAAGACACGTACAGAAGCTTTTATTAGGCCCAAATAAACAATACCGGCGATTGTTCACATCTGGTGACAAATGTTTCTCTGCTGCCTTTTCACAGACATGTCCAACCCTGCAATCTGCTTGGTGCAATTACAAGATGGATTAACGGTTCTTTCAAGCATCTTTATCATCACCTTCCATGCCTTGGAGGAATCTGAAAGTGTTGCACTCCTGGATGAGAATCACGTCCAATTACAGCTTAATGAATGAAGGGGAGACTTACAGCCCAATTTAGGCTGATTTAACCTGCTGCAAATTAACTCATTGTGTGGTTTTAGGATTATTTTCTTTGTCTGAAAAATACGTATCAACATGCAAAATACTAAAAAAAAACAAAAACAAACAAAAAAACAGCTTAGTTCATAAATTATTTATGTGGAATGACAAGGGGAATGATTATCAAAATTGTGAAGTAAAAGAAATGCAAAATGACAGAAAGTCAACAAAACTGAACCTCTAAAATTTTCTGGTGTTAAAAAAAAATCTGAATCCCATATCTAATTTAATCCTAATTAATAGCCTAAACAATTTTTGTTATACATAAATATCAAGAAAGAAGCATGACATAATAAGAAATAGTTCCTTCAAGACCTTTTCAACCATTTTATATCACATTGTAAAGAATCATTAATCACTAACCAGGTGCTCCTTGCAGAATTTCTGACATAGATTTTAAAATAATTGTTAAACAATGAAGTTGCTCTAGTCTAGAGCCAAGTAGAACTTGGAGAAATCTTCATAAAAATATTAAATAATACAATCAACCATAAAGACCTCCATTAAAACGCATCACATTCAATTCCCTTGCTGAAGAAATAAAAGTATATTGGAGGTGGTTTGAAATCAGCGTTTTCACAGAGAAAAAAGTTATATTTTAACTTACTCGCAAGGTTCTATTTTACAAAGTTCCATCCAGCCTGTGAGGAATGATAGTTTGTTTGCATGGATGATCTGTTGGCTGCTGCTGAAATAGTTATACATGTGTCCAAAATATAGATGGATGAACATCTGAATTAGCCGTTCTCCAAGGTCAAACAGTGATTGCTTTGTAACTCTAACATGCAACAACGTCAAATGATCTGCCCTCTCGCTTTTTCATCATATTCTGCACATCACAAAAACGGCCGGAAGATGAAGTACAGGAAGAGAAAGAGGGAAAGAACTCCACACACAGCAGAAAGAAAGAGAGCGAAACACAAATTGATCGTTTAGTGGTGAGATCAGTCATAGTCATCCCAGGTGGATGGATGAATGTCTTTGATGGCCACTTCAGGTTCTAGGAGGGACGATGTCTGGAAACAAGAGAAATTGGTTTGGGCACTCAGGAATGGAATCAATGTGCGAGGGACATTTGAGTACTGTTGCTGTTGTGGAGCGGTGAGAGTGTTGCCTAAAGTTTAAGCATTATTGCCTGAGAAAGCTGATAATTTTATGAGATGGAGTTAAGAATCTAATCTTGATTCTAAACTAAAATATAAGTAAAAGGTCTCAAACAAAGAAGAAACATTTTGCATCAGATTTTCTTTAAAATCAAACATCATAAACAGAAAGCAATGTAATCATAAATCAATACATTGGAAATAGCATTTAAATATGTGCATATCTGCCAGATATACAGTATATGGTAAAATGACTATTTAGTTAATCCTTTTTATACTGTATTTGGAAACAGCTTTCTTAAACACATTTCATAAGTCTATTGAAAACATACAACATCACATCAATAGTAATTTTTTATATGAAAATGAAAATATAAAACAACTGATGATTTGCCTATAACTATCACTATAACTTTAAAGAGTTTATATTATCTAACTATGCTTTTTGATACACAAACTTTGCTGTTTTAATGCAGTATTCTATATCCTGAGCCTGTTGTGCTGTGATATTGATCTTATAAAGCTGTCAGTGATACTTCATCCCCAAATATTGTTCATGTATAAACTATTCATAACATGTTACTATGTTTATTGTAAGCAAACCTAAATAGGGAAATATGCTAACATTTCAAAAATCATATGTGAGTTAGTCATTGTCGTCATCCAGTTGTTGAACATAAACCGTGATCATCAGTCAACTTGAGCAGACGTCACCTGGAGAAAGTTCGGTGGCTCCTTTCTGCCAAGCTGCAGACAGTCTACCTCTCATACATGTACCTGTGACTCACTAGTGCATGTAGCTGTGAAGTGGGAAGCTGATGGTACTAGACGCAGGGCCATTACTGAGATTTTCAGGGGCCCAAGATTATATTTGCTATTATATATTTTTGGTGAATTAATATTCAATTTGAAAACTACAAAGTTTTTTTTTTTAGACAAACAAGGGATTAGATTGCAGTTGCCCTTCTTGTCCCCACGTGGATTTCTTCTTGCCTACATCCAAAGTGGTTACTAAGTGTCATACAGACAATAAAGCCAGTGCTTTTGGCATGGCCATCAAAAATCTCTGATCTCAATCTAATCGAAAAGTTGTAGGTAGATCTGAGTATTTGTGCATGAGTGATGCGGTCTACAAACCTGCCTGAGTTATACCAGTTCTTTTTGGTGGAATGGACCAAAACTCCAGCAAGCTATAGAGAGAAGCTTGTGGAAGAAAACCTAAAAGGTTTGACCCAAGTCATACAGCTTAAAACACAATTATCACTGATACTAACCAAATATACATACATTTCTGAATTTGAAGAAAAATATCCAAGAATGTTCTTGAAAACCTTTCTGGGATTTAGCAAAAAGAAATAACTGATATCCCAACCCCACTAAAGACAAGGGTGTAAGAAAAGGGATGGATGGATGGATGGATGGATGGATGGATGGATGGATGGATGGATGGATGGATGAAATAACTTATAATTCTAATCAACCATAATAAATCTCAAATATATTGATATCAGTGTGGACAATATTCCCATTGCAAAAGAACAGTCTGGAGTGCTTTAATTGTCAGCTAATATATTCTATGAACATGCATTTTACATATTAGTATAATATTTATCCAGTAGGATAGAGTCTTACGGCAATAGATGCTCACAAAGGGACACAAATGATATGCAAACTGCAAAAACACAGAGTGATAAAAGCACAGATCAGATAGAGAGGAAAGATAAAAATAGGCATATTTTAAAACTGATATTGTCATTTCAATATTTACCATTATTGAGATTTTCTAATATCATGCAGTCCTAATTCAAACCAGAGTTTTATTTGTCCAGTTTTTAACAGAAATACAGTCGATGTCTAACTGATGAGCTGCATAGCAAACTACTAAGGAGGCAGCAAGCTAGCCAAGCTGACCAAATGAGGATGAATTGAATGTGGTGTTTGAGGACCGAGGCTCGGCTGCAGAACGTTTTGAAGCACAGGATCCTGCAGGAAACAACTACACCACTGTTTTTACCATCGTTTGTCCCTTGGAAAACTGCTGATTTACAGCAGCGAGCACAAGACTGATATCTTCATTAAGTCCTCTTGCAGCACCTCCCACTGGATTTGTGACAGGTGCTGCTCCCATTCTAAATGCTGCAATATCTCAAGAATGAAACTAAATCACTGATATCATCTTGAGAAATCATAAAGTTTGTTTATTTTTGTTCCGCTGTATAACTTGAGAACTCTGAACCAGTCTCCAGTCCATAACGGGGCAACCGTGCAAGCTCATTCTCAAATTAATGGGCATATTAGAAATGCCAATTAAATCCTACATGTTTTTGATTGCAAAAAAGAAGATGGAACAAGTCAGGCACTGGGAGACTAAGCAAACTCCCAACTATAATGTTCCAGCAAGGTTTGAACCAGGGATGAAAAGGCAACGGTGCTCACAAAGTGTGCCAATATGACGACCTGCATATTGGCACACTATGGCGATTTCTTCATCTTAGTGCTTAAATAAAACTTTTTTATATTTGGGGTAAAACATGTTCAAGAGCCCACGAATTCATTTTGTCTTCTACTTACAGTATATCACCATTAAAAAGCTATTCTAACAATGCCTATGTAAACATAATTAAGAGATCAAAATTCACAAACTGTGAGGTTCCCATTCACTTCTCTTCTCACTATTATCTGTGGCACCTGCTGTCTGTCAGGCCTCAGGAGGACAGCATCTGGTCCAGCCACCATGTTGTCCTTTTTCCTGTGTGGAAAGTCTAGCAGCTCCAAATGATACCCTTTCATTTCCGTTGAGTTTCAGGGCTCCAGTTTTTAATCTTTGGACAGACGTAGAAAGCGAGGAGGTGGGCAGGGGGTTGGTGGTCTTCAGGGAGTGCTGTCAAAATCCAATCTCTCTGAGGGAAGCATTGTTTACCCTGTAGCCTGTGATGCTCTCAGGCCACAGCTTTATAGAGTGTTTCTATCTAATGACAGCAACTAAAGAACTTAATTCACATTAGCGGTAATAGAATTTTATCAAGTGATTGGTCTCTATTTTCAAACTGGAAACAAAATAATCTCATGTAAGTTAATGGGGCCAATGGGACTTGAATAGTCATATCTTCTCGATGATTATTACCATTTTTTTTTATTTTTTGTGCCAGGCAGTCTGTTTGAATGATGATGCAACCAATTCGATTGTGTTCTGGTAATGAGTCATATGACAACTCCTGGGGTTCTCTCCTAACTATCCAGGCAAATGTCAGCAGTCAACCCCCCCATTCCCTTTGATGACCTATTAAATATTATGAGGACCCCCTCCTGTGCGCACTGTTGTCTCACTCATATCAAGATGGTGTTTAATGCCCATGAGACAAACAACAGACAGATTAAAGCCATTATTCCCTGCTGCACTCCCACACTTACCCTGTTCAAAGTGGAGTTATGATGACTTGTTTAATAGTTTTGCAGCTTATATCAAGTTTATGCAGTAAAGCATGGTGGCGGGCTATAAACGATGTGTGAGAATTTATGTTTGGGGTTTTTCCAAAGGGAACAGGTCTGTGCTGCAGTTCTGCTTCACATTGACGTTTTCTGGCATACTGAAAGGAACTTACCGCAAACGTTCCCTCAACATGTTTACCCACAATATTAGCTGCAGAACTGATTCTTATTTTCTCAGTGGTTCAGCCAAACGACTAAGGGAACAATTAGCTGTAGCTTCAGTCTGATTAAATATCAACATTTTTACTTTAGCTACATCAGCTATTTACGTATGTAGCATTAAATCAAAGTGATGTTTTACTTAAGAACTTGCTTGTGCATGCCTGACATTCAAATATTTACCTGAATGTTTACAGAATTGAGGTTCTTCAGTTGCAGCTTTGGTCACAAATGGTCATTGGAAGTACAAGCAAAATGGGCTCCCCACAAAGTGCAGTTAAATTGACAAGTAGAGTGCCAGTATATTGAGTCTCCAAATTTCTGTTCTCAGAAATAATTTCTTCTGATTTCCTCCTCCTCACTGAACAAATGACTATGTACTGAACATTTCTGGCAGCAACTTTTGGCCATGTTTTTGGCGGCCAAGAATATATTATTTTCCCCTTGATTTTGGATGGAGGAATTACAATCATGAGCTTCAAGCCTGATCAATTTATTTAGAAGGATGAGCAAAAAAAGCAGAAAAAAATACTTTATATGTTTTTTAACAAAGCTACTGAAGCCATTCAGTCTTCATATCTTGCTTGTCACATAGACATTATATAAAACAAATGTTCATTTCTTCTCAGTCACACGGCAGCCTTAAATTATTATTTTTTTGTAAAGTCTATAAGGAGGTAATTATGTACAATCTGAAAAATAACTTCTCACTTTCAGAAATAATGGAAATAAAATGTTATAGATTAATGGGACTATTTATCTCCTTTAAATTTCTCACTTACTCTAGTGACGGGAGCGCTCCCCAAGGAAAACATTCATAAAAGAAAATTGAACTCATAACTTAATAGGTTATTAAAATTTTTGAATGCGTATCACCTTGCCTTTTTGCAGTGCTGTAAATTTAAATTGAAGTTCATGACGTTCTGAGACACTGACAGGAGTTTTTTTTCTTTTTTTTATGTGGCAAAAAAGAGGGAGGACATGCATCTCTGTCAACAGGGTATTTGCTATTCTAATTTTATGGCAGTCCGGATTATCAGGCACGAATGTCACTGTGCTCAGGCAGACTGCTGACAACACCTTTGCCCTCAGCCATGTGTTTCCATTAGAGGAAGCCTCCATCCAGGGGTTTGTTCCTCTATTATTTTCTATTTCTGTCTTTTATCATGATTTAAACTGAGACTTTCTGCATATTCCTCTCCTGTCATGTCTCACCCGCCTCCACATCTTCCACTCCTCTTTTTTCACTCATTCCCTCCCTCCCTCCAGATGTGCTGTCTTCTGCATTCTTGCTCCCCATTCCTTAGAGAGGGGGGCTCTTCAGGGGTGGCTGGAGCCTCGGCAGAGGCAAGAAGAGACGGTGCACAAATCTCTGGGGATCTACAGCTGGTGGAGGTGAGATAACCTATCTTTAGCCTGCTATATATGTATGGATACAGTGCCAAAGAAGGCAAGATGTATGGAGGTGATAGAAAGAGAGAAGTGATGGGGGAGGGAAGGAGGGATGGATGGATGGATGGAGGCAGGGGTCCATCATCTCAGCTGAGATGAGTGGGAGGGGATGATTTTTTTTCTCTCAAGGTCAAGGGGCAAATTTATTTATTTCCCTGGAAGTTACAATGAAATTTTACTGAGTACTTTGCTCTGATGATGAGAAGAGATCAGCGACCATAAATTCGTCCTGCCATTTGGTTGCCGGTGATGAAGCATTTATTATGCCGCATTCAAGGACACAGGGTGTATTTGTATGATAGTGCTATTCTATGTAATGACATCCCCTTTCATTGTGCCATATAACACAAATGAGAGAATTAAGAATAAAACTGCTCAGGGAAAAATCAAGTCCGGCTTTATTCGTAGCTATCTAACAGGACATGTAAAGTAAATGTCACTCGATATTTGTGATGCCCTTGTCCTGGTTTTACAGAAACAATTGTAGCCTTTAATAGATAATGTGAGGAGCACAGAAGTAAGGAGCAAAGGTGGGAAGTTTGAGTTTTGAAAAAGATAAAAACAATTCTATTTCCTGTTTACTTTCTCTCATTCACCATTTACAAGAAATGAGGCTCATAGGACTAAACGTCTTCCTGTTATGTGCTGTCTCTGAACAGACTCCATCAGAGTCCCTCAGAGGGCATAATGAACCAATGCTATTGATTGGCCATTTGAAAATCTCTTGTAACCTTGGGAACATGTCAATGCCACAAGACCCTTTTTATTCCCATGTTCCCCAGGGCCCACGTGTGTATTCCTCAGTGGGCTATCACAGAGACTTCATTAATGGCCAATTACCAGTATCTGATGAGGCTTATTGTGTTACTGCGATGTCGTAACTGGGCATCTGTCTCTATTGCGTTGCAAAAAATCAAAAAGACACATAAGACACAGGGGGCCATTTGCTGCACCAGGGTGATAAAATGACATCAGGGAAGATAATAATATCCTGTCATTTTAGGACCTATTTGATCTTATATAGATCTGTTTATCTCACTTTCATTTCAAATAAGTTATCTCTTTTTTTCCTGAGTTCTTCTGATTGGATTACAGGGGGTAAAAAGTTTGAGCTATAATATACTGAAGGACTCACAAAATCCTGGCCTATTTATGAGTGGAAACTTCGCTGTCAGGCTCAAGATAGAAAGACACGACTGCATGAAGCAAGATGTTCTTTGATTCGCATTGTAATGAAAAAAGGAAAATAAAAAGTAAATCTGAATTTATTTAATTTGCTATTAACACATCAGTTGGTAAGATAATGCAGAAATGCAAAAACGTCTATCTGTACCAGTGTGGTTTGCATTTCTACAGAGAAAAATGGTCATGTTTTATGTTTGAAAACAAACATTGGCCTTACCAACCAATTTTCTATGGCATTCAGATGTAACAAAATTTTAAAGAAATCGTGCAGATTTTTTAGTTTTATTTTAGTAAGCTATTATTTGCAGAGTTTTCTTTCTCTTTCACTTCTTTTCTGTCAACATGTCCCTGTTTTACTGTTACTGTTCCTTGTCTTTTCCTTTTATGTCTTTTCTCTGCTCTCCAGAGGACAATGTTCAGCCCCTGGGACTGGATAACTTGTGATGACATTATAATAACCTTCACTTTTTGCTCCCCCTGCTGACAGATCCCTTTAGTTCTCTGTCCTGTTGAGAGGTGAAGCTTATCTGAGTGAAGAGTGCCTGTGAAGTAATAACCACCAGGCACTACGGCCACTCGGCTACTTTACAAATGGCAGAAATTAAACACGCTGGGCAGACGAAGCGTAATGTTGTTCGGTTTTGGAATGCAGGTTTGAATGCCTCCCAAATCTAACAATAAGCACTAACTACATGAGCTCAAGTAACAAAGGTAATTGATGATCAGAGATGAGAGCTTTGCAAAATAAAATAATAGTCCAAACAGCAAAAAAGAAAAAAAAAAAGAAAAATTGTAAGCACGGGATGCCAGAAAAGAAAAAGCCTATTTGGTGGGCTTTTTGATGCCAGGTCAGCACTCTGTCCTACAGTGGCCCAGTCCCATCTGTCAGTGAACCCTTTAGTTTCAGGGAGCATGGGGGTGGCAGGGGCTGAAAGCAGGGCAATTGGGATCAGTCTGTGCCTCACAGCCATTATCAGTTTTGCCCTGACAACGCATCTACTTTTCACTTTCACCCCAGAAAAGGAGGAGGCAGACTGGGCTTTCACAGAGGCACTGGCAGGGGTAAGAGATGATGGACATGGAAATTAGCTCCTCTCCCCCCTCATTCACAGTGTGAACTGAAAAATGTGGTGTCATATCTTGTCAGAGTTTGGCGCTCGGCCAGGAGGATACTCATGCAGAAGTACATGCAGCCACTTTTCTGCCTCTGATTTCCTTACCGAATAAAATGAGCACCCATAAAAGAGTTGATGTCACACATTAAATATTTGTAGTTATTACGAGTTGGCAAAAAGTTGAAAAAATATTCAAGCTTCAATTTGAACTTTTCGTAACTTATGTCAGAAACTGCAGTCGTGTTGCTTTGTTTAGTCAGTCCAGTTAGCTTCCTATGAGCAACATAGGAAGCTAACAATAAATTACTGTTGTTCATTTAAACTGTAATAACTTTGTCACTTCAGAAAGTGACAAAGTCTTGTTTGTAAAAACAGATCTGGGCAGCAGCAGAATAAAACAGTCGAAAAGGATTGCAGGCAAAACCAACAGGTAGTCACCTGACCTCATTCCCACAGTCCAAATTTTAGATTTTGCTGTTATTGAATCTAAATTTGCTGTTGATTAGAGTGGATGGCTCTTTGTTTCACTGCCGTTGTGTTTACCTTGTTGCAAAAAAAAAAAAAAAAAAAAAAAAAATATATATATATATAAATTATAATAATTATTAAAAAAAAAAGAGAAACAAAGCTTAACTGGAAAAAGTCAACTAAGCTGTCGGACTGCTTTTCTTTTCTTCAGCAGAGAAAAAGAGGCTATTCAGAGGTGTTGAGAAGGTGGATGGAGATGAATACAGCTTAATCCCAGAGGAAAACCTATTGGAATCCCTGAAAAACTACAGACTCCATCCAACAACCTTAAACATCGTGCTAGACTTACACTGGTCAAGCAGGAAGTTAACATCGGTGGTGTCTACACTCAGATGTAAAGGGCCATTAACCTTCCGGTTTCTGATATTATCCTAGTTCAAAATGTCTGAAATAAGTAAATGGTTAATCACTATCTATAGAACGTGACAGCATGCTAAAGATTTAAGTCATCCATATAAATGTGTTGGAACAATATTTAATATTTGCATTGTATGGTAGGGTTTTATTTCACAACAACAAATACATTTGCAAAGGGCTGTCAAATTCTGTCTTTTCATGTGCATATAATTTTTTAGAAATTATTGTTTTAATTAGTCATTTTTAAATGGAGATGCTAAAGTATATTTACAAATGAATATACTATAGCACTGTTTATTTTGTTTGGTTTATTTGCCAGTTCCACCAGCAAACTCCTCTGACGTAGCAGCTATTTTGTTATTATTATTAACTGCAACTCTGATTTGTTTACGAAACTGCAAATTAAAGTTGTCAAGAAGGATTTGGATATTAGTTGGGAATGCAATTAAACAAACTTCATTTAATGTATTTTCTCTCACTTCCCAGGTGAATATTATTACTTTTAACACCCTTTCTTCTGAATGATTTGGATCCGTTGCTTGCCTTGGCAGAAGTGTGGATGAGGGGCCGCTCTTCTGATCATTGATGACCGACCGTCAGCCAGCGCGGGCCCTCCTGTGATATGTGGGCTCTCCAAGCTCCGATAGCCCCTCCACTTCACACCAAACCCTGGGGTGCAACAAATATCAGCATTGTAATTTCACGCCTGTGATTATTATCGCGAGCTCTGTCTCTGACTGGGAATCCTCCACCCATCCTCTTTAGTCCTCCCAGCTGAGATACTGTTTAACAGTCTCTCTCCTGGACGCGTCTACTCTGCACACATGCCCTCTCAGACACACTTACACAGAAGCATGCACGCACAAACTCACAAACACACAATATTTTAATGTCTTCCCTCCACGGGCCCATTTTAGGCATTTCCATTTCTTCTTCTCTCATCTTCTGTTAATTCACCACCATCTGCCTCAGCATCTGTTTGAGGAGGCAGAAAAACAGTGTCTGCTGTCACAGAGAAATTCTGTTTTTTCTCTCCCTCTTTCCTTTAGTTCTTTATTTCTCATCCGCTTGGCCATTTAAATGCCAGTAGTAGTGTCCTCTTCACTCTTTGTCTGGCTTTCTGCTCCACCCACTACTCTCGCTGGAGCTGATTTAGCCTAAACCCAAAAACCTTGGGCCCTCCCATTTAACCTCTCTCAGACACACATGCACACATACTTTGTGCTGGACATAAGTTAGAATTAATTGTTTTCAGCCAACAAGATTATGATTTTCTGGAAAAAAAACAAACAAACAACAAAAAAAAATAAATCAAACCAGTTCATGAAGTACAAGAGAAATATTATAAAATATAGAGTTGTTGAGAAAAGATGAATGATATTACAAGGATGTGCGGGGCCATATGTAAGTTAGAAAACTTGTGTATGCATACAGGTGGAGCAGAGACTCATGCAGATAGACGGAACACAGCAGGCTGATGCTTAGCGTAGCTTAGCTTTGCAAACAAAGCTTTACATCCTGGTCACAACAAATGGGCGGCAAACCTTGGTGTGTACATACCTGGCAGATGTGTTGATGTATATGACGAAGGAGCCAAAACTTTCATTGGGAAAAGTGAGAGTTCATTAAATTGAATGAAGAAGAATAAAACTGGAGTATAAACATTTACTTAGAAGTGTTTTTGTGAGCCTGCTGCTTTAGTATTAAATTGAATATAATTTAAAATCTTTGCATAACTTTTATCCAGGTTAACTTAAAAAGTGAACTGTTATTGTTATATTATCATTGCAGGTTATGTTTCTAAACTACAAAAAAGCAATTGTTAGGGATACACAAATTGGAAACTTTGGGCTGATGCTAATATCTGACATTAATACTGCTATCATGGCAGTACCAATATTTTATTTTGTAACTTTTTTTTATTTGATTACTCGATTAATCGTCAGAATAATAGATAGGTTATCCGATTACTAAAATGTTTACTTGAAGGAATACATTTTATTTACCAGAGAACATAACTTGGAGTTTTTTGGTGGGATGATGGTAACCATTGCAAGTTGAATTTTTCAATAGTATAATTCAATCATGCCAGCTGTGGTGGAACTTGCATAAATGATGCCCTGCTAAACTCCTCCTTCTGCAGCTCCCCAGCCAAAATACACTCTGTTCTCAGCAGTATGCACAGAGTCAACTCCTCATTTACTGCTAAGACCTAAAAGCAATATAAAGTTGTTAAAGGTGCAACTGTAATAATTGCAGTATTCTTCAGATCTTTTTTTTGTGCATCCACAATCTCTAATGTCACCTTGAAAAATGTCCCATATAGTTCACGTCAAAAAATGTTACTGCATATTGGTTTAAAACAGCCTACAGCTCATATTTTTTGCTATCTATGATAGAGCTCAAATTCAATTAACATCTGCTATTTCTGTGTATGTTATTTATGCTCCTTTGGGACATGTCTCTCTGAAGCTCCTCTTCTTCTACTTGTTACTACTATAGCAATTGAACGAAATAGTCTGTGTTGGCTCAATCCCTTTAAAACTTGTCACAGTTTCACATTTTACTGGGGGTTCTATGTAAGTTAGAAAACTTGTATTTGCTGCCAGAATCATCAGTCGGTGTTTTATTGCTGAAAACCGTGGCTATTTATTGTACAATGGGTTCTTCTATCTTCTTGTGAATCTCTTCAGTCGGGTGACTAAGGCTTGGACTCTTTGTTTGGTAGTTTCCTGAGCCTCAGGCATTGGTTGTAATTCCTGGGTAGTCTGTTTCTGGTCACAACCTTCTTGTGTTTTGACAATTGGTGTACTTCTTTCCATGTTGCCTTGATTTTTGCATCCCTCTATCTGTGCAACGGTAGAGATGATCCATTGTGGTTGCAATTGATATTACCTTTGCCAAGCATCTCAAGGACTGTCTAACAGCTTGTTGATTTTTTCCAGTTCCGGATTGTATTTAATGTGGCATTCACGTCATCCAGTACTTAGCACAACTTCCTTAGTTGGTGTCAGATTGACTGGCACTGAATGAAGCTATGATCTTATCTTGATGTTAACTCCCCTTTCTGAACTTGTGCATTGGTTCCTTATTGTGTGAATCTAGTTGTGAAATCATATGTATTTAGCATAGAGTAAGCATTGGTGGAAAACATCCATGCCTTTATCCTCCTCCCTTAATTTTTCTCCCAATTAAGGTCAAAGCCTTGCCGTATTTAAATGCTGGGATCGACATCCTCTTCTGATTTCAGGCCTACTGGGAACAGCTTGAGCAGCTCTAAAGACCACATTGTAAGCCCACTTACACTGAGGCCCTGCCAAAGGCATGAGGTATCAGAGTCGTCTAATTAAATACAGCGCTGGACGTCCCACCATGCTCCACTCGTCCCCTTGGGCTTAAAAGGATTGGATGCTTTCGTGTGACATGTAAAACATACAAGGTTGATGCTTGAGATTCTGAATAGACAAGTGATATTTGGCACGACAGCCGCTTCAAATTATTATGATCCAGTTATTTCAGCTTTGCTTTGTATTATTCTAGTGGTGGACAATAATGTCTTTCTCCCCCTCCCCCTCATTTTATCATTTTTCCTTTCTCCATGGGGGAGCTTTTGTCTGATAAGTTGTCACATTAAGTGCTAAGTTTTGGGTGATCGCTGGGCTTTTCTTTCCATCTCTTCATGACCAGACCCTCTAATAGCTGTCCTGCAGCAACACCCGAGGCAATATCGTTACAAATAAACAGGCTGATACAGTCATTTACTCAAATCGTCCCCACACTATTCACAACGCTCCCCTGGTGATGATCCTTCGAACGACAATTATTTCAAATGTCAAAGATCCAAGCCTGCGGGGCACAGACAAATGAACATTAAAAATCTATTACCAAACACTTTAAAACATATATTTTAAAACATGTCTTTATTTTCTAAATAAATAAGTACACAGGATCTTAACTTAATTTGTTTATAAAAAGAAAACAAGTACAACTGAATGCTCTTTGAAATATATAAGTTTTTTAATCTTTCTACGTATAACAACAAAGTGAGACACTATAGCGCTGTGGGTTTAGTTTTGATTTTCATCTCTTGGTTTCCTTTACTAAGACTGGAGGGGTGGGCTCTGATTTGTTGTCACACAGAGCTGTTCTACATGACCTCTCATAACCTCATCCCATCTCTCTGAGGCATCCTAGAAACCTGCGGTCAACTCCGCAGATGAGATGAAGATATTCCTGCCTCAGCTGAGTGAGACCTCTAGGGGTGATGGAGGTTTATGAGTAACCACAGGAGTCAGAGTTTGACCTGTTTGATTCTTTGATCCTCATATCTAATTTAAAGGCTGCCTATTGAAACTTTTTTAGTGAACAGACTTGTTTCTCCTTAAAGTTCAGCTTTGCATCTGCATCCTGTTCAGCCTTCCTGTAAGTGAATTGTCCAGTTAAGATATATAAGGCTAATATAAAATTATTGCTTGCAGTATCAATCTATTCCATGTGATTGCCCCTGATGATGGGTTCAAAATCCATTCAATGATAATGGCATCCATCTTCACCTGTTATATTGCATGTATTTGTTACCTTTGGCCCAGTAGCAATAAATCCAATCTAGTCTCCAGGATGTGGACCGCTGACCACTGCGAACTGGCCAAGGAGAGTGACTATAGTTCATTTCACGTCAACTCCTGTCATGATTATTGAAAGATTAAATATCTCCACCAGTCTTCTTTAATTCTCCAATAGTCACGTCATAAGTTTAAATGTTTTTGTATTTCTAATTACAACATATTTTTAGTAATGGTTGCAATTTAATTGATTTATATTTTTTAATTGTGTGTTTAACCTTTTCTGTACTGACACAAGGAACACCAACATTTAAAACATCTTGAGACCGAAGGTTATTGTTTAAAGTTTAAAAAAGATGAACGTTAAGGTGCTGTCAACTAAATATTAGCCTTGTAAATTAAAACATGCAAATGACCAAGATGGTTCAAATGCAAAGATGGCTATTTTACTTTAGCATACAAGAGACATTGATGGGTTAGGGCTCTATAATTTGTACACCTTGGTGCTATCAGTTTGCTAGGTAAGCAACATACCTGAAGCATCTTTATTATGTGAAAGAAACATGACCGATCAGACCAGGTCACATTCTTCCATGGTGCCATGGCCCAGTTTTGATACATATGTGCACATTGTGAATAGTTTTGTTGGTGGAAAGTAGCACTGGAGTTTAGATTTATGGCTAAAATTATTTCCTTGTTAATCATGTAAGTTCAGGCTTGGGCTTCTGGTACTCTTTTAATAAGCCTACAAAACATAGAAACAGAGAAAACTAAGAGAGAATGCAGAAATTGAAAATATTCAATTAATTTGGAAAGTGATTTTACCCCCCAAAAGGAATATGACAATTATAAACTGAAAGCTATGAAAGTTTTGTAAACTAAAATTATAACTGACAATATATCCTTGAAATGTATTGGGAAAACAATAAACATCATGCCATGAGATATGAAATCATGCCATGAGTTAAAAAAACAACAAGCATCATTTTTACTTAGGAAAGGAAGAAAAACAAGATAAATGTGAGGCAAACAGTACAGGTCATTGCAACTTAATTAACATATATTGTATTTAGTTAATACTTAGATCCCTTGTTCAGTCTGTGTTTATTGTTCTGCCTATTTTTTGCTCCGTTTCTCAGCTGTACCCAATCATCTGATTTTCTCACCTGCATCCAGTATCAATTTCCACTCCTTCCTCATAAATATTTCTGGTTTAATTTTCTTTACTGGCTCTTTCTATGGCATGATCCATGTCCCTGCCATTCTACTGACTGATGCTTAAGGAGTTTAAAATGCATGTTTTATATACACAGTCACTTTTCTATTTTTTAATTAGTCTGTAAAATAATTTATCATACTATAAAATTTTGCAAAAAATAATCTGATGCTTTGTAATTTGTTCAAAATTTCTTAATGGAAATAGAGCACAAAACATCTAAAAAGAAAATAAACCACATGATTAACAAAGCACATCTTGATGATTTAAATGTGAAGACCTGAACAAGGACTTTGTGCCCAATACCTGATAGTAGCCAAGAAAAAAAAAGAGCTCGTGGGAGCTTTCAGTCTTCTCAAACCACTAATTTCAACCTATCACAACCATTCCCATGGGAGCTCTTATAATTGGAGCAGATGGTTAGCAATTAAGAGGCTTACAGAAATCTAATCAATTATCCAAGCTAATGTATCAATATTAACAAAAAAATCTGATTTGTATTGTTTTGACAGGATCATCAATATATTATTAACAATAATATAAGGCATCAATCTTCATTTCCAACTTTAAAAGATGTACTTCAGCAGCATGCACCTGATGGTGAAAGTTTCATGCATTTTAATGTCATTTCTGTTGAAGCTTTTATTTTGGACCTCATATAATTATCGCTTCAGCAGACAATGAGCGCATCATACAATTGTTCATTTAATAATATAATGGTACGATGATTTTACAAGGCAATAGGGTGCAATTAGGCTAGTATTTGAATGAAAACCAGTAGTGTAATTATAAAATATTGACCTTATACTCTTTGTCTGAAACTGTTGAAATATTACATGGCTTATCCTGTAATAAAATATATGATCTTTTAAACATAGTTTCAGAAATCATTTTGCCACTGATACAGCTTTTGTTGTCATGTTAAAGAAGAATAAGCTAAAGAAGAATTGAAGAAGAAAAAAGACCAAACCAAAAGCTCAACAATTATGATGCAAAGACAAACTAAAAACAGCGACGTGAAAAAACAAGCTCCAGTTCAGAAAATGTATTTTATTTTTCAGTTCTTTATTTTCCAACGCCTTCTGAGTTTTAATTAATCTGTTAAGACTTCTGTAATTAAATCGCTCCTGGTGTAAATGAAATATTCAACAGTCTTCCTGACAGTGATTTATTCTGCACAGATAATCCTCAGTGATTTTGACTTGATAATTAATCAGCATTGTTTATAATGATGATAATGGTTAAAAAAAAACTCAACTTTTTTATGTAGAGACTGCCTCAGCAGCCATGGTGAGAAAACTGCTGATATGTTTAATCGTTATGTTAGAGGTTAACTTGTTGGGGATCTTCATATATTTTATATGAAGATCACGTTGTTAGCTGGCAGAGTTGGCATCTCAAGTACACACCTGAAACTTAAGAAAAAGGCACACAAAAGGCTTGACTCAGAGTCACTTTATGAAGATTTCAGATTTCATTTGGGACTTGGGTTTCATAAACAGTTTTTCTGTTGTGCATTCCAAAGTGAAAGTAATCCAATAAGAGTAGACGATTGCTGTCCCCTTTAAGCTTCCACAGTATACTCAAAGGAGGGGAACTTTACACAAAGTAGCATTTCTCAACACTGTATTTAAGAATTCTGGGTCATTTAAAACCAGAATAAAGCTAGTACGTCTTTTCCTTTAACCCTCCTGTGGTTTTAAAAGTTGGGGTTATTTACACTGCGCAGGTTTTTAACGCTGTGTGTGGTCCGGTGAGGTCGCACCGTCTCCATGTGCACTTTAATGAGGCTTTTTTGTGCTTTTGGAAACTGACGTTCTGATGGGTTAACCCTTGCGATTCCCCGTTGTTCGATCATGACATTTGCCACGCTCGTCCTCATTGGTGCACTACTGTTGCCTTGTATTTGGTTAAAAACGGCTAAATTTACATGGCACATTATCAGTAGAAAGGACAGAAGTGTAGATTAGGAAGTATTAATTAAACTGCATTCTCTTACTGTTAAGCAAAAGCAATGTTTTTGCTGTCCTTCTGTCACTCACCAGACCCAAATAAATGGGTGGGTTATGTAGCGTTGATGGCATCCAGGAGCTAATGCTATCATTTGAATCAGGTGTGCTAGAAAAGAGACACTTCTAAAGGATCCCTGAGGACCAGGACTAAGAAACGCTGAGCTAGGGTCATGACTAAGACACTTTTTGTTTCCTCAAAATATGAACATATCCATTTTTGATTAATTCAGAAATTAAAAAAGTAAACAGATGGATAATAATGGGAATTATTACCTTGATACAATAAACAATTTTGTGATTTAGAAAGACATGACAACATGCATCCAACATGAGAAAGTTAATTTGGTCAAATCATAAGAGACTTGAAAACTATTTTCAGTTAAACAGCAAAATTACTTTCTAACATGTATTATACTTTACTCTCTCTGGGTGAATAGTTTCCTAAGTCTAAGTAGTTTTTTTTTTAAGATAAGCAGTTTCAATTGCATCAACTAAACAAGGCCTGATCTGCAATTTTAAGTTGTTTTCAGTCAGATAAAGAAATATGCACACCCATTTCCCAAGGCTTCCAGGTCTAGCACTGCCCATCGAGTTTTTTTCAGCAGTTTGTCTTTATTCATTTGCATTTTTGTGCAAGGTTAGTTTGGAGGGGGCTTCTATTACTGCTGTGAATATATTAAGAAAACCATTAATCACTTTCAGAGTTTTACAAAGTGAATCAGCCACACACATGTCCCGTTTCCCGGGAGCCATGTTGCTTATCGCTCACACTGGGCAGAGCAGGGACCTGGGCCCGAGGCACAACCACGCCCACTTCGACAAGATAGATATATTTTAGACCTCAATTATTCAAAGTATTTCTCAACTTTTCTTTCCCTTGTGAAATTATCTTTTGAGCTCTCTGGGTGCACAGTAATAAAATGCTGCATGATTCTTCATGATTTTTACAAGACTATATAAAAAGGGATTTACTGAATCTAAAAAGCTGATTTTTTTTCTCTTCTTTTGGTAGAATCTGAGGCATGAAATTACTGATGTTGCTCACTATCACTTTGATTTTTACCTGTAGCTAGATATAGCACAAACAGCCACAAGAGAACAACTACGGCATCCGTCACAGGCTCTTAAAACACATTTAGACTAGAGTGAAGGCTTTATCTTCAAACATCATGGGAATGTTAGGATTTAGCCAACCATCAAGGGAGTAAGCAAATAAACAGACAGCATAATGTAATAGTTATGGCGCTGCTCCTGAAGTTGATGTTCCACCTACCTTTTTCTGTTTTTAAAAGGAACATTAATCTGATGCACCAGTGGAGCTCTATCTAATGTGAAAATATTCAAGTTTTTTTTTCCTCTTTCTGCAAGGATGAGACTTCTATCACACTAATGATAACAAATGGCAACTAATGGGATGACCAAACATAACAAATGGAAAGTTTTAAAGGTACGAGAACCACATTAAATCTGCGCTGACATCTTTTAGTCAGAGCTAAGCAGGAAAGATTGATCACCGGCCAGTGTAAAGTTTATGAATATGATATTTAAAAAATGTATAATGTAGTGTTCAAGCTGTACTAAAGTGCTGTAGCTCAGTATCATTGCCTTACCCTGTTGATGTAAGTCATGAAAGGTGCAGAAGAGAAGCGATCGCCCTTTTATCACCTTAACCTGACTCGTGTGTCATAAAGCCACAGTCTGTATTTAAATGCACAACACAAACTGAAAAAAACGACAAAAAAACCCATTTAATAACTGTTGTGTCTGCGCACCATTCCATAACATTTGAGTCAGCAAAGGTTTTACAATAATTGCTCTAATAATCCCAGTATTATTGCAAAAGAACAATGCAACTTTTATTTTTATCATCCCTGCAGTTTATACGATTATGGATGACTTTACATGTGTTTTTAAAGGGGAATTTTATTTTATTTTGTCGCCGGGTTTGGGAGCTCCTAACACCTTTCACAAAACTATTAAAACGCCACACAGAGGCGCCACACAGGTAACGTCTCCCATTTAAAATATTAGTCTTCTTTTGCGATTTTTGCCAAAGGGCATATTTCAAGAGAACACATTTTGACAGATAAAAATAAGCATTTTTTGCTTTTTGTAATGTATATGTGTACTTATGTTGAACAAATGGGATTACTCCAGCTAAGATCTTATGAATCTGTGTATGGAGAGCTGTTCGGAGTGCTTCGGAAATACACCTAATGCAATGTGATTTAAGCAAAACTGAGCCTGGAGACATTTTCAAAGACACAATTAATTGGAACTGCATTGAATATGTCAAAAATGTGAAAAAAGAGAGTAAGCATGCAAATGTTAGCCTGACACTCCAAAAAATCATCAGAGCAAGTGGTGAGTTTGAGTGCTGTAGCTGTATCTGTCCAATCATGGTAATACTTACACCATGCTTGAAAGTAACATGCTTTACTGCATGTACTCTATGATTTTAATGAAGCTTTGGGTTGTAACTCAGCATAGGGAAGTGCCTATATCAACATAATGTGGCTATGTATAAGCGGCAAAATAATCCAAATTGAGACATCCCCTTGAAAAATAAGTAGTTGGACACTGTTCTTATTATGCTGTCCACTCAACACTCACAATGTGACATTATTTAATATTCAATTTATGCCTTGTAAATTTGCATTTTCATTGATTAGGAAATGCAATCAGTGAACATTTTGTGGAACTATGTGTGCTGAAAACAAATGTTTGCTTTCATTTGGCAATACCTTGTGGAAAGTATAAGATCGACATGTCTTTGAAATTAATGTAGTTCAATTGAAAGGTTTTATTTAATTAAAAAAAACAAAAAAAACATTGTATCCACAATAAACAGACCAGTTCTCCACAGAGAACTTATGTTCACCGTATCTTTTAAAGTGGAACACAGAGAGATATGTTTTAAAGTGTTTCAAGTCTTTGTGCATTTGGCATTGAGTGGAACTGCATTTGTCTTAATGATTGTGCTCCTTGAGCTGATTTTTTTTGCTTCACAATAATCAATATTGAAGTCGCCAGTGGCAGCAGTGCCCAAGAAAGGAGAGAGCAAATGCAGAGAGACATTCTTTCTTTGTGTCGGCCTTGTCAATGTAACAATGCTTTTAGAGTTTGGCCCTGAGCGTCTAAACACACTCTCAATCACAGCTGAAATCCTAGTAGGCCACACTTGGCTGCTGTTGTAACTGATATACAGTCTCAATTTGTATGATGTCTCTCAGAAAAACAAAAGGTACAGGGCAAAAAGAAATGGATTGATCCCTCGGCCCACTCTGATAGTTGGTGAACATCTGTTTTGAGACAGGATTTATAGAATAATATGTTTCCTCTGACCAAATAAGTTTTTGACTGGGTGATACATTGTTGTCATACAGGTGTTTTTCTGATCACCTGAACAACCAAAAAATTAAGAAAAGCTCCACGGATAGCTGGTTTTTGAGTCCCAAACCAGCAAAAATATGAGGGATGTTCGTATGCGAGAAGCTTCACGTCAACAGACTGTGCAGAGTTCACGAGGTAAAATTGTAAGAAAAATAAAACTATGTTATGTATTCTGTCCTGGACCTCACTTTAGAAAGGATTTAAAGTGGCACAAATCTGGGGGCTGGAGGTTTTTAGGACCTCATAATATTTTTTTTATTTATTTGTTTTATTAATAGTCATACAGTAGTTTAGTTTTGTTTCTCTTGTGTATCTGCTTTGTTTTCTCAGATCCCCTGTTGATCATGTCAGATGGCCGTTTGTATTGAGACAGGTTCTGTAGGAGGTTTCTTCCTGATAAAGGGGAGGTTTTCCTCTCCACTGTCACTACATGCATGCTCGGTATGAGAGATTGCCATAAAGAAAACACCTATCACTGTCCCTATCACTGAGAAAAAAAAATACCGTAATTTCCGGACTATAAGCCGCGAGTTTTGTCTCGTGCTTTCAGCCCTGCGGCTTATACAATGATGCAGCTTATTTATGCATTTTTTCTAACGGCCACCAGGGGCGCTCAAGCAGAAAAGGTAAGAGTGAGTCGGGGAATATATGTGTAGAGGAAGACGCAAGTTTAATGTAACGTAACACCTCTCCTTGCTCAGGAGGAAGATGAAGACGGCTCTCAGTGACTTTTACCGGTATGTTTTTTTTTAACCAGCCCTGTTAGTGCTGTGTTACTACCGTATTGCTGCTGTGTTACTGCCGCGTCACAGGCACTGT
>CAEFZY010071329.1:0-146410 GCA_903066815.1 Brachyrhaphis roseni
AATCCTGGTCCTCGAGTGCCGGTGTCCTGCAACTCTTAGACGTCTCCCTGGTCCAACACAGCTGAATCCAACAGCTGAATCACCTCCTAAGTGCAGTCAAGTTTTCCAGAGTCCTGCTAATGACCTCATTATTTGACTCAGGTGTGTTGAAGTAGAGACACATCTAAATGTTGCAGGACACCGGCACTCGAGGACCAGGATTGCCCACCCCTGACTTAGATTAACACATTTCATCTTACTTAACAGTCACTTTTTACAGTGCAACGCTCCACTCACGATTTGTCGTTGGTGCTGTGTCTGTCGAATTCCCGTTTCCCACGTGAGTCGAAGCCCTCGCCGCGGCCCATGCCGCGCCCTCGTCCGCCACGCCCCCCCCGGCCGCCGCCGCGCCCCCTAGGAGGCCTGTCTCCAGAAGGCCTGATGGGACAATCACAAAAATAACACAATACAGTTTCTATTTTTATTTTGCTGTCTCTTAAAACGAGAAGATTTCACATTTGAGGTATTAAGCACTCATTAGCTTGTTCTCCTTTTAGCATGATGCTAAAAGGAGAATAATAACCAGTTTTGTCTTTTTAACTTCTAATTGGTTAAAGGTTTATTAATAGTTCATATTTAACTCGAGGCCACACCCCTCTGGTTAAATATTAACTGTTGGTTTGTTGTCTTTTCTACTGCCAGTTGCTGTAAAATTTATTTCCCCTTTGGGCATGAATAAAGATCTGAAGTAGAGATTCACCGATCTGATATTAGTATCTGTATCGGTCCCAATATAGGAAAAAATTCTAGATTGGGTATCGTGACAATGTCCCCAATCTATAACGGTAGATCTATTCAGTCTAAGTCTATGCTTTCTGCAAGTCTTTGCTTTCAGTTTATTTTTCACATGTTTGACCAAGGTAGGTAACCTAGTATTTTTGTCTTTACACAGACTTAACAAATGAAAGTTGTTTTTACATGTTTGACCAAACTAGTTAAACTATTGGTGGACTTAAGTGTCCTGGTGCAGACTTACAAAACAAATTTGTTTTTCTGTATCGCATCGGTATGGGCCGATACTAAACCTCAGATATCGGTATCGGAAGTGAAAATAGTGGATTGTTGCTGCCATTATCTGAATCTGATCAATGTGGCTTTCCTTAAATCAAGAGTTTTATGTGACTCCTCCAAACCTGGACATGCAGAGGAAATGTTATAGCTTATTTTTATGTTTCTGTCCTCACTGGAAAAACCGGCTGAACCAAACTTGAGGCTGGTTCGCAGTAACACCTCCATGCACAGCTCTCCCCACCCATGCAGATCAGCGTCTCACTTGTCTATGGGGAAGTCTGCGCCTCCCTCCGGCTTGTCCTCGGCGGGCTTCTCGAAGCGCCGCTCCCGGGGAGGTCTCCGGTCCGGCCTCTTATCCGCGGGTCGACCTTCGCCCTGCCCGCCAAGATGCTGGGATCCGGACTGACCCTGCTGGTCCGGTCTTCTGCCCACCCGCCTGATTCCTGGAAGAGATCAAACGCTGTAAGCACAGCCGTATTTATCGTGGATTTTCAAAGTTATTTTAGGTAGACAATGGAAAGTTTGAAGAGCTCCGCTGCGGACTGGCAGCGGGAGCTCTGTCTGTTTGCAGGAGGTGTGTGTCTTTCCCATTTGCTTTGCAAAGCCCGCAGCAGCGGCGCGTGCAGGAGCATCACCCAGCTCACCGTAACCCAACACTGCGCCTTCCGCTCGGATGCTAGAGGGAGGCTTTTCCTGCGCCACGCACCGCCAGGCTGCTCCGGACTTCAAAGCTGGCTTTACCTCCACATTTTAGCCCACCATTCCTCCGACAGGCGCGTGAGGCTCCCCTCGCAGCCGCCTGTCCTCTAATAACAACAGCCCAGGGTCCATGTTGACCTCCCAGCAGCAGCAGCTAATGTGGCTAAGCGGAGCCGCACATGACAGTTGGAAATGAGACTAAAAATAAACCTTAAAGCAGCAACCACGGCAGCCACATTTTACCTTCTTTCTTCAGAGGAACCGGCGCCTGAGACTCCTCCTTTTTGTCCAGCAGAGGGTTTTTCCTGTCCTTCTGGGACTCCTTCTTCGGCTGCTTGGCGGCTTGAGCCGCGGTTTTCGTGGACCCAGCGGCGGCCCCCTCCTTCTTCTTGTTTTCCGCCGCCTTCAGGACCTCGAACGGGTCGGATTCGTCGTCCAATAGCTGGTCGAACCTGTTGGTCACGACGCAGCCGAAGCCTTCTTGCAGCTGTCCGGGCATGATGGCGCCCCTTCTACGGGATTCACCTCCGATTCTACGAGGCTTGATGCGACCGAATCGCTGGATGCTGCCACAAGATGGCTGAGAGAGCTGCCCCCTTCTCTTCCGGTGCGAGCGTCATCCGGGACACCGAGCAGCGCGCGCCACTCTGAGCACGCGGTGGAGGCCGTGTGTTTGTTTACAATCGTGACGAAGTTAATTCCCTCTCCAAAAAAGTCCCAGTTTTAGTTCAATTTAGCAGGTTATCGGTAAGATAAGCGGTGCTAGAAGTAGGGATAATTTTTTGTTTTGTCTAAATGGAAGTACAGTTTTACCAAACAATCATGTTGCGCAGTTTTAATTTTAAAAAGAGGGAGTTTATATATTTAATTTTTGTTGATTATATCCAGGTTTGAGCTGTCTGGCTGTAGTATTTAAGCAGGGCCTCATGTCAAGTTGTTTAATAAAATTGGTCTTTTTGGATTCTTACAAATTAAATGTCACGAACTACATTTAATACAAACTGTAAGAGTGAAACAATCCAGTTGGAGGTTGAACTAGAGCGGACCAAATGTCTATAGTTAGTAAATGTTGCAGAATACTCCTTTAATAGGGATCATCAAGTTTTATCACTATATTTTTGGGTACTGTTGTGATAATAATAAAAGTGATAAGAACAGTGTATCACTTATTTTTTAGACAGTAACTGAATTTAATCATGTTTTCAAATTTATTTACTTTTATTGATACTTGCATTGAACAAACGGTGAAGAAAATAGTAAAATTGACAATCCCAACAATTTGTATAGTTTTTTTTGTGATAAGTCAAAATTCTTAAGAAATTTATTATAATAATATATAAACATTACAATAAATGTCCAACTTTACTGCAGTACATTATTTAACCGTGTTGGGAATCCGAATTCTGCAAACCAAAATGTTGTACCAATGTTGAACAGGGGCGTCAAAAAATGTCATGAATCTCATTAGTTTAACTAAAATAGTTTCTGTTGTTAAATGATTGTACTTAAGTCAGAAACACCGCAAATAATCATGTCAACTGTTTACTAGAGTTAACTCTAAGCTGGTAAATATTTCTTTATATTAATAAAAACACTACTTGTAATGAGATTAGTTATTTTCCTAGACAACGTTATAATAATCTAAATGGAATGTGTAAATCTGTATGTTTATGATGGTAGAACAGAAGAGACTTTCTGGCAAAGTAATCATTTTTAACTTGCGTTTTCCTAAACATTTCAAATAAACATTACATTAGATTCAGCAAAAACATTTAATGAAGTTCCATTTGCAGAAATTATAAAATATTGCATGTTTGATGTGGTAAAAAAAAAAGAAAAAAATTAAAATCAAGGCAGAAACCTTTTTGGTTTTTTAAATAAAAACTGCTACTGTATCTCATTGAGATACTGCTGATAATGTTCACTGTCGGCGGTCTTCTTGCTCAGGTTTCTTCTCACTTCTCTCTCGAGCTCAAGGAGCTTAGAGAAGAAGACCTCGGTCATTTCATCATCAAGGTCCATCTGGAACACAAAAGCAAGCAGAACATTCTGACTAGATTCTTGAATGTGGAAAATGACATCATCTGTGTGGTTTAAAATTTTCCAACATCTATCCTCTAAGACCCGACTATTCCATAGATAATGATGGAAAAATGTCACTAAAGAGGAGGATGTGCATCCACACTTAACCCCTTTTACCTCCTCCGAGAGTTTTGTGCTTTATAGGGACAAATGTTATTAAATACAGTCAGAATTATGCAAAGACAACTGGCATAATTGGCTATGTAAAGTATGTGGTTTTCTCTGCAACTCTCTAAAGATCATTTAACCAAAGCCATCTGTCATGGAAAAAAAATACAGTAAAATCCAAACAGGAAGATGGTTATTAGTTTTAAAGTCATAATAATGAGTAAAAGTCTATTTTGAACAAATAATTATGAGATTCAAAGTCATAATCATAAAATTAAGTTTGTTATGACATTCAAAGTCAAAATGATTAGTGAAAGTTGAAATTATGTCTTTTCTATCTCTCACTTACCACTTTGAGTCTCATAACTATGACTTTGTATTTATGTAATTATGACTTTAAAACTCGGAATTATGACTTCCTGTTGGGTTTTAATATTTTGTTTTATGCCCAAAATGGCTTTCCGTAGTGTGTGTACATATTTTGACTTAATTAGATAAGAGAAAATCTACATAAAATTCAAAGTTGTGCAGCCAAATCTTTTTTTTTTTTTTAATATATATTAATTGAAATGTTTGTTGTATAATTTCATTAGAACTGAAGTTTGTGCACACAAACCATGAACTTGACAGCCATCTAAAGCAGAATCTGCCTAGGACAGACGTTACTGACCCTGCGTGGCTCGGTGTAGTTGGTCCCCAGTCCGGATGTTAAGCTGTGGTACTTCGCTCTGGGATCCAGAGACTCTGGCTTCTGAAGAAACAACCAGTGCTGTGACAGACCAGAGCAAGAGTTTGTGTTTACGCCGCGCCTTAAACCCGTTCAGAGGGGTGTGTGAACGCGGAAAACCCCAGCTGGATACAAACCAGTGCCTCGGCTCCGTTGTACGGCGTGAGCGTGAAAGTGTTGGTGAAAATCCGGATCTGTGTGGCGAGACGGGGAGGTCGTCAGACGCGGTTTGAGGTTGAAGTTTGACGTGAATAAATAAAGAGGAGAGCAACCCACCAACCACATGACGGGCATGATGAGAGTCCAGAAGAAGGAGGGCAGGATCCCATAGGTCAAGTTAGTCATCACCAGGCCTGGACAGATCACAGAGGAGAACAGCCCCTGTCACAGAGAGACAACGTGTGCCGTTTTCTGAATCTTAAATCGAAGCCCCGTCGCAGAGCGCCCGACACACCTGCTGGTTCTTGTGTTTGTTGAGCGCCATGCTGAGCATGTCCGAGGCGTATTTGGAGGAGCTGTAGGGCTCCTTCCCTCGCCTGTGCTGGATGTCCTGGATGCTGAAGGCTGAGCGCCGGGCGTTGCTGGACGACGTCCACACCAGCCTGGAGGTGTGACCCGGCTGACACAGCAGAGGCTCCAGCTCCCTGACCTGGAACCAGGACGCAGAGCAAACCATGGCCGGATGGAACCGTTACACAGCATCTTAATATGGAAGAAAATTTTATTTTCTTCCATATTATTATTTTCTCCCCCATATATATAAACAAAGCTAATTTCTGATGTTTATATCCCAAATTTCTAATATTATTGATGGATAATAAATGTTATAGTCCTTGTTATCAGCAGCAAGTTAACTACCAATGACTCCCTCCATTTAGTGTGCAAACACTTGTGTATAAGATAGATTAGCTAAAATGCTAATAGAATGTGTGCTACAACTAGTATGTTGATTAACATTGGTTTAGACGTCAACAACAATAAGATTTCTTAATAAAAAGGCAGAAACTGTATTTTAATTGTTCATAAAGTTCCTCTGCTTTCCTGAACTGAAATTTCCCTCTTATTAGCAATTTGAAAAACCTTGTAAAAAAAGTTGAAATATTCCAAAATATGATCAGAGATTTTGGTATGTGCTCCATCAGGTATCAGGACTTAAAAAAAAAGCGATCTGGTCTCTAACAGATTCTAAACTCTACAATCCCACAACGTACGCTTTTACGAACAAGTTTGTAAAATGACAACCCGTCCACTCGTTTTCCCTCAATACGACATCTTGTCATGTAACAACAGTACAGTGTGCTGGATGATGGGGGGGCTTTCTGCTGCGTACCAGGAGGAAATGACCAAACAGGTTTGTGGCAAAAACCTCCTGAAGGCCGTCTGAGTTGAGCTGGTCCTGCTGAGTCAGCAGACCCTCAGCCGTCGCAAACATGTTGACGACATTCCTGCGACAAAAGACAAGATCAAGGTGCTGTAAAGGTTTTCAAAGCAACCCCGACATGAAAGCTCATTTCAGATTTATACCTGGAAAATAGTCCTTTGAAAAACGCTCTTATGTCCACCGTTGGATTGGGCATAATTCCTGCGTTCAGATACAAAAAATCCACGCGGCGGTACCTGTAGCAGCACGCGACTCGGCGTCAAAACCTCCACCCATCTCAATAACTCATTGATGAAACTTGTCTCGTTTACCTGGCCTTGAGTTCCTCTGCAGCACTGAGCACCGACTGCGCAGAGCCCACGTCCAGGTGCAGCAGGTCCACACGCGCGCCACCGTGACACGCCAGCAGGGCGGCGCGGGCGGCCTCGGCCCGCTTCATGTTCCTGCAGGCCAGGCAGAGCCGCAGCCGGCCGTCCTCGGACAGCAGCCGGTCACACAGGGCCAGGCCGATGCCGCTGCGGAAATGAAGACCGGCTCGCTTTGATTCCATCGATTCAAACACTTACGGTTCATAGAGAATCTCAGAGTAAGCATTGTTAATGCTGGAATCTGAAGGTCATCATCTTCCTCTGGTACATCGAATTTTGTCATGTCACAACCATTTACTTCAAATATCTAAATCACATGGGTAGCATTTGTTTTTAGCCCCATTTTGGCCTAGTCCATGGATGTCTGGAAAAACAACTAAATTTTTATGACTTTTTTGCCCTTTCATCCACACAAAAACTCTGTTTCATTGCACCAAAAATGATTATTTATAAAAATCAAAAAAACTCTGACCACGGTGGAAAGTTGAGAAAACTCTGTATTTGTATGTGTACATAGGGAAACAGATCTGGGGTCCCATATGTTACAGTCAATGATAAATGCGCCAATTTATCCACATACTTGCTTTGATATGATTCCCATTTCATATTGTCTGGTGTTTTTGTAACTTTATATTCTAATACGCTCTTTAAAAGTCGTTTAACCTATATATGTGTCCACACAAGTGAACCTCCTCACGCCATCTTTAACTCCTAACAGGAAGTAGTGGTTGTTTTTAAGCTGTCTGATTGGCTGACAAGTTTTAGCTTTGCACTACACTGCCCCCTATGGGTTTGGAATGTTCAAAACTTTTCTGAAACCTATCCCGCAAGTACGATATATACTTTTTTGTATTTTGTATGTGGTGGAGATATTTGTTTTTACAAAGACTCAGCTACCCCAAAATAAAATCCAGTGCAACAGCAGCTGTTAAGTTGTGCACGAAAGAGCTTTCATGGAAGAGCGACATTGTTAAAAGAAAGCCACTAAATGTCATGTTTGCAGTTTACCACAAGCCATGTGAGACACAGCAGACATGCTATTCTACATTCCCTGCTGCCTTTTATCATTACTGTAACATTGACGAATATTTGTTGTTATGTCTCATTTAAAGGCAAGAAGCAGATCTTTCAGACAAGGAGAGAGTTTTCAACAAAACTACATTAAATAAGCGTTATGATAAATAAGTCAGCATGTCAGTGGTTCTACATTAGACTATTTGAATTTTAGTAATTTCTTACTCATTTTCACAGATTTAAATACGCCAAAAGTCATAACATTATATAGTTACATTTAAAATTATTTTATATAGTTGGAAAAAAACATTACTTCTTGATTCTTCATTATTATTTTTGTTTGTATTTTCACAGCATGAATTATATTGTAGAAACATATTTGTTTCATTATTTTATGTAGCTTGTCTTTTTTTTTTTCAAACTTGCCTGATTTGTCAGTTTACTAACAATATTGCAGTAGATTAAAAATATAATTTTCTTTACTAAAGACATGTGAGCCAATATTTTGTCATACAATTTTAATTTTTTATTTATTAATTCCCTTTAAATGTGTCAAATCATCATCATTTCATGATGATGCACTGCATGACATCATAAAGTACGTGTGCCCTTCTCTTTTAAATTATTTCATTATTTTTAAAAGTCTTGTTGACCAAATATAAGAAAAGCTTTTTTATTTATTTATTTTTATTATTTATTTAAAAAAATAAAAATAACCATGATTCCATCCTGTGTTTTTAGCACGTATGCCAGCAAATGGGGTTTCTGGCTAAATGTTTCATCAACTCTGTTCCCTTCAAACTCTGTTATTAAATTAGAGTAAAAGAGTTAAAGTCGAGCAACTGTCGAGTAATAATTTTAAAAGCTAACAAACAAAATTAAAGCATGAATAAATAGATACATTTTAATAAATAGCTTAAATTGCAGCAACACATTCAGTACAATCACAAAGGTTACTTTAAATAGGCCACAATTCCCTGGGAATTTTTCTTTGTGTAGATAATTGTTTTTTTTTCCTCACACATTGTTTTCTTTCCCCAACAAAGTTGATCTTGAATTATCAAATTATCCCTATAAGAGCTTAGCGGTATTATACGCAGTTTATAGATTTGGAGGCCTTGAACGTCTCACCAGGTAGACTATTCTGTCTGAGGTGTTCAGCTTTAGCATTGCAAGTCAATTACTGAATTATTAGAGTTTATGCTACAAAGAGAGGAAAAGGAACTACGTTTAATATGTTTAATTTACCAGTTTTCAGTTCGCTCACCTGTTTGCTCCGGTTACTACGACAGTTTTCTCCATGTCTGAGTAGAGCTGGAAACGAAACAAAAAAACAATATTCAGAAAAACTCTGAAAGTCCGCAGGTATTCACCTTCTGTGTAGCTGGACGGCCCATCGCCCGATTCTACTAAATATCTGCCAAATCACAATCTATGGCGTGATTGGACGACAGCAGACAGCGAGCCAATCACCTTGCCGCTACGGCAGGTCCAGAAGTCCAAAACGTCCAGAGAGCGCGGTTTAATTTAAAGGAACCTCATCCAAAAACGTCTGTCTCCATGAAGAAAGCGACGGCACATATTTACTCATAGTTTTAACTATGTACAGGAATCTTTTTGTATAAAAAGTCACATTATTTGGACTTCTGCCTCTCACCAGCAGGACAAAGCTGAGTTCTACTGGTAAACAAACACAGAAATATATATCCAAATCTGTAAAGAGATTTTATTGGTACACTATAAATAGAAACAATATAAAAAGACTGTAAAAATAAATACATGTATGTGTGGATGCAGTGAGTGCACACTGTTTATTCCTTATAGGAGCAGTATTGTGTTTTCTTCAAGACTACAGTAATGTTATGTATCTGTCACTTACAGCATCACAGAGTGATAAACATACATAGATATACAATTTTATTTGTTTACATCGAGTTCAAAGTTGATTTCAGATGCATCCACATAACAAACAGGAGGCCTGAAACTTCAGGTCAGAGAGAAATTATTGTTTTTGACATTATTAGTAATTAAAAAGAAAACTTTAAATGACCTGATCTTGAAACAGTTCTATGATCTGCTATCCTGACTGGATAGGAAAGACTGGTATATTAATACATAAGTTCTCTCACCAAATTAGGCATAAACGTTTGAAGACAAAGATACAACTTAAAAAAAACCCTTCAGAATATTACAAAGCCCCCTGTAAAATAGCATAAATAGCAAGTCTTTCTAATGGTATGTTTTTGAAATCCATCAAATTGGAAAGTAATAATGAAAATAAATGTTAGACAAAATAAACATCCTATCTCATTGTCTCATTTGATCAAGTGTCGTTCCTGATAAGTCAATATTCTGTAAAAAATATTTTTTTCAGAGAATAACATACAAATCCCACATATTCAACATTTTTCATGCATCCCAAAATATCTGTATGTAGTTTAAACCTGGTTATTTTCAAGCAATCAGATATCCGATTTTTGTAATTCAGTGTTTTTATGATATGCCAGATGGCTGCCTATTACTGAAACAGTTGTATGGAGTTAAATTGAGGCCATAAAGTTTGTTCAGAAGAAAAAAAAATTGAAACTGAAAAATTATTTTGAAACTGAAAAAAGTTTTAAAACTGAAACTGAAAATAAAGATTTGAAACTGGAGAAAAAATATTTTCAAACTGCAAAACAGAATGTACAACTTTCTTTTCAGTTTCAGATTTTTTTTCTTTTGAACAAACTTTGTGACCCCAATTTAGCTCCATAGTTTGTCCAGTTAATCTAGAACTGACACTTCCAGGTTTAATTAATCCTATAGAAGTTGTTTGGTGTCTCATCTGCTCTCCGTCAGCTGGGCGTGTATCTCCTGGAAGCTCGGCCTTTCTTTTGCATTTCTCCTCCAGCAGCTTAGCATGAGATCGACGTAGATTCTGTCAGGACAACACCGAGGTTTTGGCAGGTATACCTGGGAGCATAAAAAACAAAAAGGGCTATTATATCACAAGCAAGATGTTTAGTTTAATAATAGTTAAGGGCATGTGTAGTATAAAATAAGACAGTACAAACAGTGTAACCACTACACGGAGCTTTCAACCACTAACGTTTCCACAATTTGTCACATTATTATCAGAATCTACTATATTTGATTGGAAATATTGTATTATGGTTAAAGAAAAGCCATTTGTGCAACCCTGAGACAGCAGGGCTAAAGATTCAGACGAATGGCCATTGTAGACAGAAAAAAAAGGAAGAGTAAATTACTGCCAAGAAACCCAGAAATTTTGAGATTAATCTCCAAATGTATGTAGAAAATCTTGAATTTTGAGCTTGAAAAGTCAAAAATTGGTAGAAAAAACCTGAAATTTTCTACATTTCTGAATTTGTTTTTGGAAAGTTTTTTTTCTAGAAAATTTCTGAAAGCAACCTCAAAAGTTCAGAGTTTTTACTTTTTGTTGTTTTGTTTTTTTACAAAATTTTTGACTTTTGGAGCTCCAAAATTACAGAGCTACATAGGGGCCATAAAGTTTGTTCAAAAAGGGGGAAAAAAAACTGAAAATGAAAAAAAAAAAATTAAACAAAACTGCTTTTTGGATCTAAGTTTTTTTCAGTTTGAGTTTTTTTCTTCCTTTGAACAAACTTTATGGCCTCGATTTAGCTCCATACACATTTCTCAGATTTTAGTTGAAACAAATTTAAACACCATGTATTGTTTCCTTTCCAGTCAAATGTTTTTACCTGCTTTGTGTAGATTTATCAACCAAAATGCCAAAAAAAAAAAAACCCCACTAAAGTCCATGGATGTAAACATTGAGTAATTTAAGTTGGACATAAAAACTTTAGCACAACACTGTAAATGTGCGCTGACCACCTGTGCAGTGCTCACCTGCTTGCCCTGGTTCCTGAAGAACTCGCCCGTGTTTTCAATCACCTGCTCGTCAGAGAGCTGCGAGTATGGCTGCTCCTTGCACAGGGTCAGGATTTCCCACAGAGTCACCCCAAAGGCCCACACATCGCTGGCCATGGTGAACTTACCCTGAGAGAACAGACAACAAACACAGAACCCAAAGTGGGCTCATTCTAGGCTAGTTTTTAGGGAATCCAGCCCCGTCTCCTTTGATCACTCACTAAAAGGATGCTCTCCCATGACATCCAGCGAATTGGCAGGACGGCTCGTCCCTGGATGCGGAAGTAGTCCCCTCTGTAGAGGTTCCGACTCATGCCGAAATCCGCTATCTTGATGGTGTCGTTCTTCCCCACCAGGCAGTTGCGGGTCGCCAGATCCCGGTGGACAAAGTTGAGGGAGGAAAGGTACTTCATACCAGACGCGATCTGCACCGCCATGCCGAGCAGTTTGACGGAACTACGATAAAGGACAGAAGAAGTATTGTACTGATTAAAGGTTCTTGATTCGTTTTTATGCATAAAAATCTGAAAAGTGTGGTGCAGTAGTGGCGCAGGTGTAAAACACAATCCAAGTAAGGAGGCCTTAGTCCTCGATGCAGCAATTGCAGGTTCGAGTCCTAGCCTAATGACTTTTACTACATTGTCTTCCCCTCTCTCATTACCACTGTCAGATAGGAAACAAAACGTTTTTTCTTTTAATAAAAACTCTGGAAAGTGCAGCATGCTTTTGTTTTCAGCCCAATTTCCTCTAATACTGCTAAATCCAGTGAACTAATCAGCCTCAGAAGTCATTTAAAGGGGCAGCACTTTCCAGGAGCCTAGTGCTATATAGAAATGCTCTATATATCAAATATGACTTAAAGGAAATCTCACTTTGTAATTTAACGCCTTGAAATTGGGCCTTTGTGGCTTTAAAAACGCCTACCCATTCTGAAACTCCGCCTTCAGGAAGTCATCGCAACATGGCTCCCCTATTAACCTTTTAGTTTTTACCTCTGATCCATATTTAAGTTCTCTAAAGAACTTAAATATGTTTGTGTGTCCAGTTTGTTTGCTTGTTATTTTCTTCTTCAGTTCTGAACAACATGCAGTGCTTACATGTCACCATTCATCATTCTTACTGGAAACCCAAAATGCTGCCAAACAAATGATTTGAGAGCAACTTGGGCATCTTCTGTTACAACTTCCTCAAGCGAAGACATGGCACAAGACAGCAGTCACCTCAGTAAGAATTATTGTGATGTTTTAATATCATGAGCTCTTGTATGAGAAGATCTTGTTACAGTAAAGAATGTGTGACAAAATGCTAAAATCACAAAATCGATCAAATTGGACTGAGCTTCAGCTACTTTGCAAGAAAAAACAGACATTTCAACCGCTACATGCTCAAATCTGTTACAGACAAACCCAATAGTTGCATTTTTACCGGGTTTTCTGGGCTACGAGATTTTTTTATAGGTTAGCTGGTCTTACAGTCCAGAGAGACTTAAAGTCAATACTGACTGCCCTTATTTAGACCACAAACGTCAGTGTGCCAGAAACTGCCTGCAGACATCAAAGTCAAAGACGGCAATTTCTGGATGACTTATAGTCCAGAAAATACGGTAATTGTATCGACTCAACGGTCTGAATACAGATTCGCACTGAACTTTTCACTCGTTTTAATGAAACACATCGGTTTGCGGTTTTGAAGCGAGGAAGCCCAAATTGCGTATGAATCATTTACAGAGATGGTGCACTACCTGACTTCGTCGCTCCCCTCCTGCTGGTCTGCCTCGCCGCCAGTCAGGGTCTTCAGTCTGAGACTGCAAAGGAACTGGTTCAGGTCTCCATTCTCCATGTACTCCGTGATCATACACAGAGGGTCCGTGTCCACGCACACCGCCAGCAGGCGGACGATGTTGGGATCCCTCAGACGAGACATGATTCTTATCTCCTTCAGAAAGTCGTTCCTGCAGCAAATTCACCAACTAAAACTGAGAACTGGATGGGCCAAAGACGGTTCTGTCGCTCGACCGTTCAGCCAGCGACCTTTACCTGGCGTTCTTGTTGGCGTCTTCCCGTAGCGTCTTCACAGCTACGAGCAAAGAAGACTCGCTGCTACCTTCCGTCGACGTATCCTCACCCAAGAAGTCCTGCATGTCCTCAGCCTCGCACAAGTGCACCTGTGTGGAGGGAAATCAGGTCATCGTCCGCTTTGGTTCAGGTCTTTACTTGACAGTGAACAGAAGTAACTTTAATGTCAAGTCAAAAGAGGAGTTTACCTCCCCAAACTGGCCCTCTCCCAGTTTCTCCTTGAAGGTCAGCTTCTCTCTTGGGAACTCCCTCAAGGTCAAATCCGACCCAGCAAAGGGGTTCATGTTGACAGCTGTGATGGAGCCGCTGTCCGAGGACTCCTGTAGACTGATAATATCCGCCTCGGCGTAATGCGGCGCGCCGTCGGGACCGACGCCTGCTCTACTGGAGGTTCCCGACTCTGGAAGAGAAGCACGTGCTGCAGGATCTGTTGCTTCGGCTGCTTTTGAAGACCTTACCGTTGACCTTCGACCCCCGACTCCCTCCTTACTGAGGTGTTCTGCGCACTCTGCAAATTCGGGCAGTTTGCGGATGAGGCGAGAAGGCTCCTGGTAGTCGGCGCAGGTGGGGTAGATTCTCTCGTACGTGGAGATGGAGCCGGAGCCGTCCTCGCTGGACTGCGAGGAGCGGAGGAAGGAGAAGGCCTGGGTCTGGACGGCGAGGCGAGCCGTCAGCTCGTCGTCCAACCAGCGGCGGGAGGCCTTATGATGCGTGAGAGGATACAGTCTGTGTGAGTGACTTCATACCCTTTGCACTTTTTCACATTCTCATGGTCAGAATGTAGTTCTTTGAGATGTTATGTCAACGTTTGACGAAATGGTAAGCAGTTTTTCCATTTTTAAGCTTTGCCAGATATTCCAGACCTGGAATATCTTTTTTTTTTTTTCCCCACCAGGGGGCTTTTTGTGGGCTCTAGTGTCCCTCATTTGATAGTAGGCCGACAGGAAGGGGGCAATGAGAGGGGGGAAGTCATGCGGCAAATGCCGTCGGGTCCGGGAGTCGAACCCGCAACGGCCGCGTTGAGGACTCAAGGCCTCCAAATGTGGGTCGCGCTAACCCCTACGCCACCACAGCACGCACCCCAGGTCTGGACTTTGACTGGAAAATTCTACACTGCAAAAATACAAAATCTTGACAAGTAATTTTGGTCTGGTTTCTCACTCTATTATCATAGTACACTTGAAATAAGACTAAACCTATTGTTGAAAGGTTGCTTTCAGCAATCTGAAGGAGCATGTTTTAAGTAAAAAATTACTTAATATTGATGTAAAAGTTCTAGATATAAGTGAAACAATCTGCCAGTGGAAAGGCATCCTAGATTTTAAGAATAGCTTGTTCTCACCCATTAAAATTTTATATTGTCGCCTTCCTAACATAATGGCCTAAGTTATTTGTGCCAAAAGCAATTTATGCAAAAAAATAAAAAATCACCACTTTCTTCTTTCCAAAAAATGTTTTAGGCAAATAAAAAAAAATAAATTAAATTAAAAAAAAAAAATAATAATAATAATAATAACTTTTGGCAAAAAAAAATTAGGCCATAATTTTAGGATATGCAACACCAGTAACTTGTAATGTGGTTCCAATGTCAGTTTTCCTAGTCTGAACTTTTAGCTATCAGTAACAATTTTCCTCCAAAATCAAAACAGACAAAAAAAAAAAATCCAAATAGTAAATACAGTTCATTCACCTTCTCGAGCATCTTCTGCCAGACCTGCCTCCACAGTATGATGACTATGATAGTCAAAAGGATGGCGATAATAGCCACCAGGCAGCCAATCAGGATCCTCGTGTTGCTGTCATCCACTTTGTGAGTGGGATCCTCCCCTGACGAAGCACAGGAACTTATTGAAAATATTTAAATGTGGTCAATCATGTGTCATATGAAAGGAAACGTAGCACTCCCTCACCATTTTATTGCTGGATAATAAATAAAATGTAGAAATTCTTCTCTCTTTTTTTTAAATCTTAAAACTGAATATTGTAGTTTGTGATTCTCTCAGCAGGGGGCAGTGTTTACCTAGAAAGCATTTATTTTCCCCACCCTATCTTCACTTTTACTTTAAAATAAAACAACACTGCTTGAAAGCCGGAAAGCCTTATTCTTGTTTATTTTAAAAAACAAAAACAAAAACAAAAAAACAGATCAGATAAGGTTCGGCTGGTTACCTAGAAGGGATTTTTTGGATTGTCCGTGCTTGTGAGGACCCAGCGACGTGTTGTAAACGGCAGAGCCTGTGACACAGAAAGGCAAGGAAGTCAGAGTGAATTGAGTCATGAGGCGGTTTCGCTATGAACCAAACTGTGCGGTGCGAATGAAAGGCTTTCTGATAGTTTTACCCGACTGGAAGGCCACCTCGCTGAACAGCAGCCACTGGTCGCCGAAGTGAAAACGGCACTTGATGCTGCTGGCCGTTCGATCCCCGAGGGGCACGGTGACAAATCGGCCGCTTTGGCTCAGGGGCTCGGCGGATGGCCTGAAGGTCATGGGGTCGGGCTCCCATTCTGATTCGGAGCGGAAGAAGCACGAGGCTTGTCTGAACAGCCTCACTCCACGGCTGAACATGTTGCTGCAATGAACCTGTAGAGGTGGTAGGCATTATTAAAGTACTAAATCCTGCTGTGTGCCAGACTTTAAGGGGGCAGTGTTATGTGTTTACAGCCACATAGTGGCATTTTAAATCAAGTAACCATTTCAACTTCAGTTGTTATGAAAATGCCACATGCCTCAAATATGACATAAAATAATTGTTATTTCTTGATTTGTTGCCTTGAAATTGGGCCTCTGTCTCTTTAAGAACTCCTGCGCTTTCTGAAACTCCGCCTTCAGGAAATCGTCACAACATGGCACCTCTATTAACCCTTTAAAAATATTTGTAATGGGCTCAACAGATGTGCAGTTCCACCAGGTCTTGGCTAATTGCTTCTGACTAGTCTGAAGGAGCTGAGTGAGGGAGTTTCAAGGGAGGGCTGCTCTGAGAGGCAGAAGCTTGGAAACTGCATGTCCAAGGAGGAGCTTTGTCCTCAAAGGCGGAGCTAGGTCCACCCAGGTGTTTTGCACAGCTGGTTGCCATGGGAGATTAAGGGATTTCTCAAATATGAATGAAAGAATCAAGGCATCGAGGTGTGATTTTGATGAGGGAATAACATTATAACATAATGTGTAAGGCTCAAAAGAGTCAATTTTACAAAATACTGCCCCTTTAAAGGTACTCTAATGCAGGAAATATCTAAAATGTTGCCTCCTGCGTTGAGTCCTTCCTCACCTTTATGGACGTGAAGTTGCGGATGTGGTCAAAGTCAAAGACCACCTCTATGTAACCTTTAGGGAAAGTCTTGTTGCTCCATCCCACGTAGTCGTACCCAGGCCACACTCCAGGGACATGGCTGTGCAGAAAGTCATCCAAACCCCAGGTGCCATCCGTCAGCTGGCCTAGCCCCTTGGTCAGTCTGGAGAAGCAAAGTTTGATTTTATTCATGCTCGTTTTCCTCATAGTTCTCCATGTAGAAATAAAGTTCAGACCTTTGAGCTGTTGCTCCATCATACACAGAGTCATTGAAGAAGACATCCAGGCCTCTGTAGATCATCTGGTGTCCATCTGGAATGCTATAAGACACCAGGCCATCTGGAAAGAGCAAAAAAAAATTACTAAAATGATGTTTGTTTGTTTTTTAAAGTTTTCACAATATTACATAGAGACATCATACTAAAAATATGCTATTAAGCAAAATTCAGTCTGTACAGGCACAGGCTGGTTGGCATGGTCATTATTACTGCACACTGTCAGTCAGCATGACTGACAGTGTGACTATAAAACCAAGAAAGATTAATTCAACTATTTGGAAATTAACGTAATAAATTTAAAGTAATTAAAACATGAACAGTTATGTTGTGGAAACTAGAGAACCTCCGTCAAACTACAGAAAACTGATATCTGAGCCACACGAGCTTAAAATATATTGCTGTCAATATAAGCAAACTTTAAATTCACTTCAACATCTGCTTTGTACTTTAAAGTTTAAAGCAGCGTAATTGTATTTTCTACAACGAAGACAAAGAAAACAGTCAAATAGATTAATATTTTAACATGCTTTGCCCAAAGATTGCTTGTATCGCCTTTATTTGACTTGATTAACTATAAAGGCATCCATAGGATTATGGGTCAAAATTGACCTTTATAAAATTGTATTGGAAAAAGGCTAAAAAGTTGGACAGATGCATGGATGGATGGATGGATGGATGGATGGATGGATGGATGGATGGGTGGACACATGGGGACTGATGGATCTATGAGAGAGAACATCACAAATGTTACTTTTTCCATAGAGACCTTTACAATTTACCTTGTTTCAATTTTAAAAACAAACTGAATTTGAAAATTGGAGAAATTGTACTGGAGCACAATATAAAGGGACGGTATTATGTATTTTTCAGGCATGTAGAATAACTTTGTAGCACAATCAAGTAACTATGTTACATTCAGGTGTTGTGAAAATGCTGTATATATCAAATATGACAGAAGACATTTCACATCACATTTTAACGCCTCCGTCTCTTTAAGAAGCTCCTGTTCTTTCTGAAACTCCGCCTTCAGGAAGTCATCACAACATTTCTCCTTTAAGCTGTTTACAGCCAGTCTTCGGTGCGCGCCTCTGAGATGTCCCACCAGATATTTGCAACTTTTTTTGTTAAAAAAAAGGATTCTTTGTTTTTCAGTTTTTCATTTTTGTGTCAGTAAAGGAAATCTGTGGTATTTTTGGTCAGATTTATTACACCGTCAGAATGCCGCACCAGCCCATGCCCGAGCCTTCGTGGCGAAGAGCCCTGACTAACCCAGCCATTCACAGCCGTAGAGCTCCACTCTCATACACACGATCGAGGAGGGGTCGGTGACGGGCATAAAGCGGACGAAGCGGGCGATGATGGGGGGCTCGAGATCCTTCAGGACCACATCGTAGGTGTTCTTGTTGCCCTCGATCACCTGCGAGAGGAGAGGCAGGGCATTTAGATTAGACGTAACTCAGTGTGTCACTGAACAGAAGCAAACTTTAATTCGACAGATAAATATTTGCTCTTCAGCTCCAATAGAAGAAGAACAATACAAATCTCTGTCTGTAATCTAAATTTGTAAAAATGGTCCTAAAGGTTTGAAAATAGATTTAGATATCATATAGTCTGTTTCTATTGTTCCCCAGAGATACAATTAAAAATAACCAGCATGTTGTTACCATGACTGACTCAGATTTATGAAGTAATGTTACACGCACCTGATTCCCCATCCTGTCATGCCAGCCCACCCAGCTGCTGCCGTCCCGGCTGTACTTTATTCTGTACCTCTGGGCGAATTCGTTGCCCATGCCGTCGGCGTGGCGACCCTGGGTGCCGACGAGGGTGATAAAGTGCAGCGAGCGCAAATCCACCTGGAGGTACTCCTTGAAGCCGCCCGGCTCCGACATGATGTCGGGACACCAGGCCCCGTCTCCGTCGCCGGTGTCAAAGTCCAGTCTGTGGAAGCAGAGGATGAAAAAAAAAAAAAAAAAGAGAGCTTAAATTTACGACTGGCAGTTTTTTTTTGTTTCTCAAATAGACCAGAAGTGAGGTGTCGGAATGAAAGCAGGAGTTAAAGTTGCCTTCCGAATCGTGCAGCGGTGGACTCGGACCACTGACTGGAAGCAGAGATGTCCTCGTCCTGGATCTGCCCGCCGGTCATGCCCAGAGGATAGCGACACATTTCTGAAAACACAACCAGACACAACGCAGCTGCTGTAAAATACTCTGTTGGTTTATAAACCACTGAACACATTAGAGATCTGCTGTCATTGTATCAACCTTCAACCTCAGGGAGAACCTTCTGGTCTTCCAGAGCAGACCAGAGCAGTTCTGGTCTGCTCTGTTCCAAACATGGAGAGGCAAATGAACAAACTTCCAGAAAACTACAAGACTGCCGAAATGCTGCGTACCTTTAAATCAGAGCTAAAACCCCATCTGTTCAGAGCTGCCATTGATGAATAATAACCAGAACATTAATTGATATATATGATCTGTATTTAATGATAACTCTTGATGATGACATTTGGCAAATTGAAATGTTTTTTGCTTGTTTCATAATCTATTATTCTGTCATGTTTTCATGATTTGAAGCACTTTGAACTGCTTTGTTGCTCAAATGTGCTACACAAATAAGCTTGACTTGACTGAAATCCACCTTCAGGAAGTCATCACAACACGCCTCCTCTAGTAACCATTTAACAACATTTTCACTGAGTAGCAGCTCGTATTTCTCGTATTGGTGTTTTCTAACTGCTGCTGGCTAGTCTGAAGGAGCTGAGTGGAGGAGTCCCGGGGGAGGGCTGATTTGTGAGGCAGAAGCTTGGAAACTGTTGTTCTGAGTTTCGTCCTCAAAGGCGGGGCTAGGTCCACCCAGGTGTTTTGCACACCTGGTTGCCACGGGAGATTAAGGGATTTCTCAAATATGAATGAAAGAATCAAGGCAACACTCCAGGTACGTTTTTGATGAGCGAATAACATTATAACATGAGGCTCAGAAAAGTCGATTTTAAACAGTACTGTCCCTTTAAGTCCTGACCGAGGAAGCTCAATACAAACATCTTTTCAGGTTTTGATTTCCAAAGCAGTGAACATCTTGTCCAGCTTGGTGAAAGCTTCAAAACACACTGAAGTTTGTGCTGGTGTCAAAATATGGAAAAGTTTAATGGACTGAATACTTTTGTAAGTGTCTTGCCACCCCCTTTATACATTTTAAACAAGACCTGAGGAGTTGAGTACTAATTGGACCAGACTGCCTTCCTCCCTCGTGCCCCTTTTCCTGCTGCCCTGCTTGGCCCCTGAAGCCAAACAGAGGCATCACTGTGTGGGTGCCAGTCTAAGCAAAACGAGAAGGGAGTGTCTGCTGAACTGGCCGCTCTTCACTTTCCTTGGTTTTCATAACTTTCTTAGCAAAAAAAAAAAAAAAAATCTTAGAAAGCCGGCCCAGATTCTCTTAGGAAAACAAAACTCAAGGTATTAGAGAAAGTACCCGATCCCAAATATAGCAGACAAAGGGGTCAAAGTGTATCCTGATTAATCCTATCCCCGGTTGAGGTTTACTTGTTGCCCCGTTGCCCGCAAAGCTTTAAGAAGGCAGAGAAAGGAAAAGTCTTGAAATGTAAGGATGCACCTGATTGGTCACGTGGAAAATGAGTGCAGGAGTGTGTGTTAGCCAGAGCTACGCCAACAAACCTGGTGCCTTCCCCACCCTGCGTCCTGCTCCTGAAAGCTCTGCCTGTGCTGAGGATGTTTGCCTCCTAACCACTGGGCAAACCGCACACACACACACACACTTCCTTGTACTGCTACCGCTCAGAGAACTTCACATCGGCTTCCGTTCATTTTAGAAGCTGCTTTTAAAATAAGAACTTAAAGTTTTATCACCACACTTTGCAGTACATGTGATGAGGAGAAAAGTGACGATAAGAAGTTTTTATCAATTCTTTTTTGAGGTAACCGTGTGGCCGTGACTGAATTTGCTTCTTTAAGACAAAGGTCACATAAAGAATAATTGCATACTACATTTTTTATGCCTTCAGTGAAAAAATAGTAAAACAAACAATCTTAGCAATTTGGAGACATTTTAAACATCATTAACTGGAATTTATTGTGGCAACAATGAATCAAAATTCTTATCGTGACAAGAAATTTATCGCGATAAATGATAACCGATACAATAAATCGGTTCTCCACTGTTTACACATTAGGAGTGAGCTCCTAATGTGTAAACAGTGGAGAAAAATAATAAAACTAACAATCTCAACACTACAAACAGATTTCAGGGGTTTTAAACATCATTAAGTGGTCGTTAACATCAATCATTTGATTTATTGTGACAACGATGAATCAAAATTCTCATTGGGATGAAAAATTTATTGCGATAAGTGTTAAGTGAGAAACAATACGATAAATGCCTAACCCAGACATTTCTCTAACTCTGAGTTAAATTCAAATCCAAAAAATATGACTAGTACATTTCTAACACACACTTTAACCAAAACCTAATTCACATCATAACTCTAATCCTAACCTGTAGAACTGCAAGAAAACAAGTGATGATCTGGAAAATGTCCTCAATGGTGACACTGGTCCTCTATATGTAGCACATATAAGTCCATGCACACCCACACACCCACACACAGGCACATCACGTATTCTGAGCCCACCCACCTTAAGGAGCAATGTTTTTATTTTTCGAATAATCTTATGAAAGCAGCTGATTGGTCTGCCTCCTGGCTGGCAGATGAACAGTCTGAACGAGTCTCTACCTGGATTGACTTGAGCCTTTACGGCGGCGGCCGTCAGGATGAAGAAGACGCAGCAAAGGTTCAGTTTGACCTCCATGACGCTCGTCGTCTCAAGGAGCTGCGGTCCTGAAAAGGCAGATTGTGAATAAGAAATGTTTTTTTTTCTAAATCTTCCATTAGGAGTCATCGATCTCATTCACTCGGCGTTCTTACATACGTCTGCGGAAGAATTAGTCAGAGAAAATCAAAACAGTAGACTTTAAATCGTAAACTGGACAGCTCTTCTGAATTTATTGCTACATTTATACAAAAAAAAATTAAATAAAAGAGCAGGAACATAAGAAAGATTAAGAAAATTTAACTTTTAACGAGCAAGTTGTGTGAATATACAACTTTTTTGAACAGTTTAAGATGAGATTTGTTCTTCTTTGTTGGTTTTACTTACATTCTGACGTTCCTCTGTCCTCTTTCAGAGAAGATTCCACATTCTCTAGAACTTGATGCACTCAAAGCCGTGAGTTGCTGCTGACCTGGTCTTTGGAAGGTATTTCTGGGTATGGACAGGAGACTCAGAGGGAGAGAGGGAGGGAGAGAGAGGGAAAGAAGAGGGAGGGAGAGAGGAAGGAAAACACAGGCTGATGTAACAGTCAACCCGTCTGGGATGGAAGGAAAGAAACAGAGGAAATAGACAAGTTTCAAGCTGGGATTGTTTGAAATTGTGACCCCCGAAGGGGAGAGCTGCTGTACCTACGACGAAGATCAGAAACAGAAGCAGGCTAGCACTTTAAATATCAAGTAAATCCACAAACTGCACCAAAACGTGAACAGAAGACTGACACGTTTCACTTGAGCCCATCCAGGACTGCAAAGATCTCCAAGATGAATTTCATTTTAAGCCTTTTCAACTTTTTCCTTCATATCATCCACGTCCAGGTTTATGTACATATAAATATCACAATATCACCAGACGGTTTCACTTCTGTGGGTTAGGTTGTAGTGTGATCATACCGGAACGTTTTAATGTAGGCAAACTCATCTATTTATTTATTTTCTTATGATAATCAAGCATTTCAAAGAGGATGCCAAATGCAGCGGGCCTCCCACTATCTGTGTCAGAAGCAGCTGCAGGACGGATGTGGGCGGGTAATGGCTGATATTATTCATATTTTCCAGCTTATCAGCTTTACACGGAGCTGCCGCCGCCTGCAGACGCCCTGCTCTTAATGGGATCTGACCCGGTTTAATGAGCACAGCTGGTGCAGCTCGGCACCCAGCCGTCGCCTTCAACGAGAACTTCCCGCATCTGGTTTTCACAACAGGTCAAGAGTTAGTTTTTTTTCTTTAAGGTTGTCCTTAATTTGGAAAACTGTTTCACTTAGGAGATTCTTTTCAAAAAAGTAGAGCTGAACCGATTTGATATTAATATTCGAATCGGTCGTGAATTATAGATCGGGTATTGTGACGATGCTTAAAGCGATCCATAAGGGCGGATCTATCCAGTCTAATTCTATGCTTTGTGCTCTGAGACATGCTTTATTATTTATTTTACGTATTTTGAATTCCCAATTTCACTTTCTGTAACAGTCGAATGAAGTTTGTTGCACTTATTTTTTTTAAAGGTTGACCAAGATAGTCAACTTGTTGTTTTTGTCCATTTCAGTTTCTTTATTATTTATCTTAAATTGGCTCTTCTACTCTTAATTGCACCGACTGAACAAATTAAAGTTCTGCTGGCTCTACGACGTGTTTGACCAAACGTGTGAAGCTATTGGCGTTTTTAGTTGTGCTGTACTGGTGCAGAGTTACCAAATAAATTTATAATTCAAAACATTTATGTTTGTGTTTTTTATTTTTTTATTTTAAATGCTTAAGTTAATTCAGCCAATATCGATATCGATATCAATATCAGAAGACCAAAAAAAGTGGAGCTGTGCTTCTCTAAATCAAATATACAAGACGCACCACGACACCAAGTGGATTTTGAGAAAGGACATTTAATTCCACAAGGAACATCAACATAAGTGCACTTTCATTTTTAGTACACTTCTTGTGAACAGACATAACCTTTGGAGGAAAAAAGATGGAGGTGACAGACAGAAAGAGAGAAGGAAGGAGGCTAGAAACTTTAAGAGAAAGGTGAGGGAGAAGAAAACAGAGAGGAGGGAACACAACATTCACGTTTAGAAACGGCTCAGAGATACTGTCCCGGCTCGGGGACACGGATAATAAATATGCTCACAGTCATCATGGTGGAGCTGGTGCATTAGAGTCCAAAAGTGTCCGACAGAGAGTCATCGCTCCTAAAATTGTCCCAAAACATTTCAACGTGTGAAGCAACAATGATGCAGCAGTTTATGGACAGCCACGATGTAGTACTGGAGGGACGGCTTCTTCTACTGGGAGTGGGGCAAAAAAAAATTTAAATGTGTGCAAAACTTCGTCAATATTCCACTGATCTTGAAAAAAAAACCCCCACAATTTAGCAATTTCCATTAAAGAAGAAACGCAATTAACATCAGATGTGAGTAAGTTCGTTCACGCAATAAGTCAATACAAGACATGCCACAACATTGTCCAACTGCTTCCTGTTGTCTTCTTCGTGGTTTGCGCCAGTGGAAACATCTTGTTGTCGATCATGTGACTCATGTGAAGCGACAAAAGTATTTCCACTGCAATTCTGCGAAAGAGACTCATTTTGATACAGCCAAAAAAAAACCCCACCTCATCCTGGAGATAAAACATTTCAATCAGAAAACTGGAGATGTTTCAAAATTGACATGGTTCCATAAAGTAAATTTACTTTCGAAATGTCAAATTGTGCAATTATATGGTCAATGGAAACACAGTTAGTGTTTCAGCAGCAAGGCTAATGAAAATGAGCAATACGTGTAGCGGAACAATGCTTTCTAAATTACAATTAGCCTATGAGAACAAGATTTAAACAATCTTTTCCAAACTAAAAAAAACAATTTTTCTGTTTTTATGATCAAATTAACAGTCTGAAATGCAGAAATAGTCAACCTGGGTTTGATGGGGCTTCATATATTACTGTTTTGATTCTTGTCTCAATCCAAGATAGTCCTAAGAAACGTTCAATTTGCTCCTTTTTAAAAAAATCAAATGTAATAAGAGTTTCATAAATCTAATGGTTTTTTAAAAAAAAAAAAAAAAAAACCTGTTCAGTGCAGACATATCCAATCTAAACAATGCTGATGCAACTGAACGAAAGCTATCAGTTCTGTTAGCATAGCAGCATTAGCATTATTAAAAATCTTTGTCAAAAATATTCTGATTTGATGAAATTAATGTTAGCTAAATAAAACTTTTACCCAATTCTTCTCATTGAAATTACACCGACTATCCATGACAACTTACAAAAACATATCCCATTAGTAATTAGCACTGCCACTGTGACATGGCTACATTTTTAAGCAACAGAGACAGGGCAGAAGCTAGTTAGCCATTTCCCTCTGAAATGTCTGATAATGTTGTACAGACGTTTTAACAAACAAAAACCAGAATGAAGAAACTCAAGCTGATTATTTTTTTGCATTGTACAAGTGAATAGAACAGGTCATACTGTTTAGATGCATGCTCAGTTTTATGCCATGTATAATTACAGTTTAAAGTTAAAGCCTGTGCAGCAAAATTTACTCCAAACAAAATGTATTGCCCCATATAAATAAATATGAATATCGCAATCACACACAAAAAACAAACAGTGCGGTCATGACAAGATCTTTTAGAAATATGTTTCACAAATTTAGTATTATGAGTTTTTTCTTAGAGAGTTTTTAATACTTATCACATGACATCATGCTCTTATGTTTAAATTTAGGATTTAAAACTGTCCGATTTATCTTGGTAATTTAATCTGATGAACTACAGGAACAATCCTACATCTTTTAATAAAGTTATATGTCATCTTTTGATTTATTTTTCATATTAAATTATCTGTAAGTCTTACATAATACTGATTAAAAAAGCTCAGTCTGTTTGTATTATTTAACAGATCTCTTACTATTACTAAAAGTTGTTGTTCGATAAAAGACATAGATAAGAGGTGGCAAATTATTTCTCCCAATATTTTAACCAAAACATAACTTATTTTTCCTGAATATGTGAAGGTAACACATACATCCAAACTTTCTATAATAGTGGTTCTTGAAGTCACAAACTTGCTACATACATCATAGAAAAGCTGTTGATGGTCAATTTGATCAAAACTAATGATCATGTTTTCACCTGGAAACAAAATTTTAACAATTTAGACACAGTATATATCACACACATACACAACTACAATCAAATTTGTGAAAGCAATAAATTTCGCAGCAATGACCCAATAATGACACTAATTAATTTCACGCTACACTATGCAGACCCTCGGTCAACCTGGGTGCTTGAAGCGGCTCCAACGGAAGGCAGCCCGACCTATTTTCTGATTCAGTCAGTTACCCAGTGTGGTCTCCAATCCACACCCACTGATGTTTGTTTGTCTAACATCCCTGGGATAATATTGCCTGTCTGTCTTTTGTCTCAAATAGAAAATTAAAACTTCCGCATCACTTTATTACACATTTCATACTGTAGCAAACACAATCTGAAACTGTTAAGCGTAGCTGCTACAAATCTTTTGGGCATATTGACAAAAATCTGCTGCTTGAGTGACACATACATGTTATTGCTGCAATGACCAATAACTGACTTCATCTCATGCTACACTATGCTATCTGTGGTGATGAAGACTCACTCACCTTAGCATGGCGGAAGCTTGATAATGAAAGTGTAATGGCTTTCACTACTTTCCGATTAGCTGACACTTGTCTGATAAATTGGGAGAACTCGTTGGGCATTGACAACTGACTCCTAGATGGTTAGTTGATCCTTCAGTATGACAAGTAACAAAAAAAAAAAAAAATCGCCAAAGTATGGTATCACAACAAGATGAACGAAACAGTGAATTCCACACTTTTGATCCCGGTGTACATGTACTATTTAGAACATGAACACATCAAAATCAAAAAGAGACACAATTAAGTCTCTTGAATTATAAAATTCACAAATTTTCCATTGTTTCCATTGTGGACCTTTGAAACAAATGTTCTTTCAATACACACATATAAACAACCAGCTAGCTAGCTAACAGTGTGATAGCAGTTTTGAATTTAGATTTACATTTCATCCCTAAGAGTTAGATTTTGTCTATAGAGCTGAGTTGTAGTCCTCTGTGCTTTTCATATGCAGGAGGTGGATGAGGTCATGCGTTACTTGCTGAACCTGATGTTAAACATAATAAAGATTAATAGCAACAAAAAATAAAAACACATTTTGGAGCTTTTTAAAATAAAAAGCTTTTTTTGACACGAGTTTCAGGAAAACATTGCCCCATACTGGTCAAAACTTACGGAGGGCCAAATGGGACAAAACTAAATAAATACATCACTAAATCCTTTATTGAATGTGGAATTAAATCAGTAAAATTTAAACCTTGTAAACATTTATTTAAATATATGTTTAATTAATTCATGGTTTCATCTGTCAACCGTGTTCATCAAAGTCAAGGGGCGGGGCTAAAACTGTTTGTCAAACTCCACGACTTTAGCCTCATTCTTTGAAAATCATGGCATTTAATCAGTTGTTCGACTTTCTCCGCCGTGTGGTCCAGGGCTCTTGCTTCTACGTTGTCTGCTATTTGTAAAATCGCTCTAATTGGCTCATGAGTTGTGAAAGCTCATAAAAATCCTCTGTTACAATTCCATCATTTTCAAAGAATCAGTGGAGTTCATCAGATCACTGTTAGTCCCGCACACAGCGCTGCCACTCGACTTTGATGGGCAGGTTTGACAGATAAAATTATCTAATGGTGACATTGCAAGAGCAGAAATTACATAATACCAACTGAATTAATTATCTGTGTCGTATTTAATCATTTAATTTTGTCCCCTTTGGTCCTCCATAGAAACTGAGATGCCTTGTGAAAAATATATTATTTCCAAAGCTGTTGAAAAACCCCCCACACTAGATAATCATTTCCTATCAGAACATTTTGTCATCAGTTAATTTCACAACCAGATGAACAGCAGATGCAGCAGAGGCCGATTATTTTTTTTCAAGCCCTAAAAAACCCAACAGCTGCTGAGCAGCTACTGAAGGAATGTCAGCGATCTAGAAGAGCAGCAGAAGAAAAGACTTTGATAACTTTAGCAGTTCAGGGTCAACGTTTTCACTAGCATAGAAACACTGCTTAGTTTTTTCACCTTTCAGAGAGTAAATTTGATCAAAGAAAGTAAAATACAGAAATAAGACAGTTGAAAAACAAAGTGAATAGTTACATTACAGCTGCAGATGACAGACAGTGCAGATGAGTATGGAGCTAAATTTTTCAAAAGAAAAAAAGAAGAAACTTAAGAAAAAGATTTGAAACTGAAGTAGTTTTGAACATATTTTCAGGTTTAAATTTTCTTTTGAGCGTAAAATATTCTTTCAGTTTCAAACTTTTGTTTCAGTTTCAAAATAATTTTTCAGTTTATAATCCTTTTTCCAATTAATTTTTTTTTTCTTTTGAACAAACGTTATGGCCCCAGTTTAGCTCCACAGCTGAGTTCTGCGTTTTTTTTTTTTTTTCAACTCATAAGTTTTGTGTGATACATCAGTAAGTTTCTGCACCAGTTTCTTCGAAGCGGTGCATAAGTTTCTCCCGCCTCGCCCAGACGTCGTCGCACCGCTAAACGGCCATCTCGTCCCCCAGGCAGTCCGGCAGACTCTCTGAATTCAGCACGCTGAGGAGCCGTGCGGCACCGTCCGCCCCCTCTCCCTGCCCCCAGCTGTCGCGGTCGTCGCTTTCGTCCGTGTTCGACTCGTACTCCGACCCGATGCCGGACTCTCTGAAGCGCAGCAGCTCCAGGGCCCCCAGCACCTGCTCCCCCAGCAGCGAGCTCTCGTCGCTGGGCGTCTCTCCAGCGTCCCGGCCCCCGGCCAGGCCGTCCGACACCAGGGAGGAGAAGCGGAAGCACTCGAGTCGGACCCCGCTGCCGCTCGGCCCCAAGGGGACGGAGTCAGGGTCGGCGCCGGCGGCGCCAGGGGAACAGGGCCCGGATAGGGCCGAGAACCAGGCGCCGTCAGCGATCTGGAGCTGGGAAGGAGCTGCTAACGGGCCAGCGGAGGAGGAACGACTCATGGATGCACCGGGAGCACCGGGGGGCTTGGCACGGAACGTGATCTCCAGAAGACTGTCCTGGGAACCCACTGACATGATATGAAGGAGAGAAGAAGAGTTAAAGTGATGCTCTCATCTGTACAAATTCGGGTCATTGTGTTTAAAGTTTCCATTACAAATAGTCGCAAAACTTTATTGATATTCCAATAATGTCGGAAAAACACAATTTCACAAATTGCTGTGTTTCCATTAAATAAGACACACAATAGAGATCACAAATGAATACATTTGTTATCGCAATAAGTCATAAAAAAAACCCCATCATCCTCAACTACTTCCTGTCTTCTTCATAGTTTGCACCGATTATTTTTTCAAGCCCACCAGGGGTAACATCCAGTTCCTGTGACTCGTTTGATGCGAAAAGTGTTTCCATGGCAATGTTGCAAAATAAACCAATTTTGATGCAGCTAAAAAAAGAAAGAAAAAAAAAACTCATCCCAGAGGCAAAAATTTGTTAGCAAAAAATGAGTTTTTTCGAAATTGGTGCGTTTCCATTAAGCTAATTTAGTTTATAAATGTCAAACGCAGCTACTGTTGTGAAAGAAAATGATAGAAAACAATGTGAAAACTCTGCTGGTGTGTGTTTGTTTCTTGTGACTGATCTCAGTGACATACACAGAAGTTAATGTGACGACATGTCAAAGAGTCATGGAGTTGTGAATACTTCCGCACGGCATCGACTGGTGGGAAGCGAAGAAGAGGTGGAACTTTAGGATTCGCATAAAACGACAGAAAACAAGACCAATAAATCTTCTATGCAGAGAGGGAGAAGCTGCACAGAGTGGGATGATGTCAGCGCTGACAAGGCTTCACAAGTAATTACTTCTTCTAGCTTATCGCCACTGGCTGTATGCGGGGAAGAGAGAGGGGGGGGGAGAACAGAGATCTTTACTGCATTCTCTGACAGGCCTGTCATGGGATAATTAATTGCGTGCCAGCGGTGGATGATAAAAAGGAGCTATAACCGGAAGATGGGGCGAGAAAATCAAACCAGAAAAAGGGAAAGAAGAGAGGAGGGGGGAGAGGGGAAGGGCGGTTTGAAGTTTTGCGGAGGAGAAAATAGAAAAATCTAACAAAAATAAACAAGGAAGCGACGCTGTTTGTTCACTCACTAGACGTCAAGTGTCCAGCCGATTTGAGCTCCAGCTCCTGGATCTGCTTTACCAGCAGCGAGATGTGCTGCAGCAGGTCGGTGTTCTGCTGCAGCAGCCTCTGGACTCGGGCCTGGGCCTCGGTGCGCGCGCACATCTCCACCGACAGCTGGTCCTGCAGAACGTGGACCTGCAAAGCACACGTCGATGAAAACAAATGTATTTTTTCCCCTTCGTGCCTTTTGCTTTGGACGCAAACTGCTCAAGAATGGAGTTTCCGTTTGAGGCGTTCAGTTCCTCCTGGTTTTTCCAGCTTATCTTAGTCTGATTTATTCTCAAACACAATTGGAACATTTAAAAAAAAAAAAAGACAGGAAGTGACCTGAGCAGAAGCTGCCAGCGACTGCTGCTCTTGCTGCTGGAGCTGCTTCTGGAGCAGCCGGACCTGGTGCTCTGCGGAGCAGGGGGCCTCGGCCGCAGGCTGGGTCAGGGAGGAGGCCTCGATGACGGGGGAGCTCAGCAGGAGAGGAGAGTCCTCACACACCTGGACACACGGAGCAGAACCAGATCAGCTCTAAATGTCTAAAATGTCACTAAGGTCACCAGGGGTCAACAGCAGGACAGTACACTCTCTGAACTTTGAATAAATAATGTGAAAAAAACCCGAACTCTGGCTGTGTCAAAAACAGCATCGCATTCACGCTTAATGCATTTTGTTTTGATGTTTCAAATCCCTTTGCTTCATGTATATGACTCTGTTTATGTTGTTAATATTGTTAATTATTGTACTCTTTTTATTACCATCCCACTTCCTTAGAGATGCTGTTTATAAAAGGGCTGAAAATTAACCCACCATGATCCAGACATAGGACTGCTGCTTTATTCAGTTTGGTTATTGTCCCTATCAAATAAGCTCAATAAAAATAAGTGTAAAGAGACACAACTTTTCCCCTCCGACTTCATCTATCCAGATTCAGATGTCTTCAATTCGCAGGTCTGGGCACCGATCGAACCACCGGCGGCGCTCAGAGACATAAATCTGAGTGATGGTGCTCCTGATGATGCAAAAGCTATTAAGATGATTTCCTGAGTGGCTGAATTTCATTAGCACGCTGCATGCTAATGAAGCCAAGCTGCGGCGGAAAATAAAAAAAGCGCAGAACTCATCGAGGATGGTGCGGGGAAGACGGCTCCCTGCGAGGCCCAAACGCAGGAGGGAGAAGAGACAGAAAGGAGTTTGATCCATCGTCATGCTGGATTAACGACTGGAGGAGCTGCGAGGTTTAAGAGCGATCATTTTTATTGTCAATTTACAAAAAACGAAAAATAGAATAATGATAAAAGACATGATGTCCGACTGCAAATGCTTATCATTCATGTAAAAGATGAATAGCTGCTTTGATTTTCAAGTCAGGCAGCGGATTAAAATTCCCTCTGTAGTTTCCACTAAAGAGATTTAATAAAGAAAAGGCAACATCACCTTGACCAGAGGAAGTGAAAATAAACAAACGCATAAAGGAATTGGAGAGCAGGTTGTCAAAGCTGGCCGGTTGCTAAGGGAATGACTGTCCTGTTTGCTCTGCTTCGATCCAACTAACCCACTTCTGTTCACGTTTCTACACTCACATTTACTCACACACCCACTAACCCAGCAGCTCTCAAACGTCTTTCCATTATTTCTCTCTATCTGATGGTTGCTAGGCATGCAACCAGCAGCTGTCTGACGCTGCACCTTCGTTTTAGTCTCGTCACGTCTGCTGTGTTCTTGCTTTTCTCCCGCCTCAACCTTCTCGCTCAGCGTTCAGCTAACCCAGTGTGCTTTGTAGTTAGCGGAGAACTTACTGTTCTGCTGAAGCCTAGCATGCTTCATTGTTAGCTGACTGAAAAGAAAAAAACATTTATTATATAGTCCAGTGACTGTAAAGCACACTGGGTTAAGTACTTTTGATTTTGCAGTATTATTAGCAAAAATGTTGAGGTGGCAGGAAAAAAATCAAAAACAAAAACACAGCACGTACGACAGCACTATAACCTGCGTAGCCGTGGCGCCGCATACCTAACAACAATCATTTATGAAGTAATAATGGGAAGATGTTTGAGAGCTGGTGTATCAGTGGGTGTGTGAATGCATGTGAGAATAAAATATGCACAGAAGTGGTTTAAAAGCTGAGAATCTGATCGTTTGAGCTCCTCAGGGAGGATGATGTAAAGAAACGCTGTGCTGCTTTCATCTTGATGCAATAGAAGCAAGAAATCACCTGATTAACGCTAAGCTAACATCTCGTTTGATGGTCCAGAGCCTGAGCATGGTAATATTTGTTGAACTCCTTTAAAAATATTTGCATAATGTGCACTTACTTTGATGAGAAACGTACTCATGACTGTGATGCTTGAATTTGGGATGTTTTATAAAACAATCTAAATATGGCAACTGGCCGAGTCCATGTTCAGACTTGAAGATACCGCAATTTTAAAATCAGCACCACTTATTGCTGCGGAGAATCGATCCCAGTACTTCCAAGGGAAATAAATACTTGTCCTATCTAGCTTGTTTATATCAGAACTAGATTATTTGACTATTTATTGTTCTTTCATCCTACCCCCAGAAGAACAGAAAACCTTATTTTCTATTTAACACCCAAGGCAAAACCAGGCTGCTGTTATTGTGTGAAAATCACAAAAACAAAAGATCTTGATGTTAGCCTCTAATAAAAGCTAAAGACTGAGAAGTGAATTTGCCAGTGGGGTTCTGAGGCTCATATATGAGGAACAAATTACGACACAAACGGCTCATTAACCGCACAGCGGGCAGCTCTGTTACTCAGAGTTAGGCCGGTTAAATAACACTCCTGGTGAAACTGTGGCTAAATCAATGCAGCAGCAGTCTGACGGTAAATGATGATAAAGAACATTAAGTATGTTCTATTGAGGCTGATATTGTTGATTGCCTTTACCTTTTAGAAAGACAGATGCATTTTGTGAAAGTCAAAAATCCAATCCGCTATCAGAATTCTTAAACTTTATTCGTAGATACACTTCCAAGAATTTGAAAAAGGATATATTATTTAAAGTATTCTTTCATGTAAACTGACTCTCTTACCTTAGTAACTGATATCATCATTGAAAACTGCTTTTTGCATTTTAATCTTATTATTGTGTGGTATTACAATTTGGTTGACGTTCTGAAACTTCATCAGGAAATCATCACAACCGCAACCCTCTGTCAACCCTTTAGCAACGCTTTTATCAGAAGTGGCTCCTATAAAGAGCTCAGCAGATGAACAGTTCCACTGGGTATTTGCTAATTGCTGCTGGCTAGTCTGAAGGAGCTGAGTGGGGGAGGAAACTTGAGGCAGAAACTTGGAAAATGCAACTCTGAGGAGGAGCTTCTTCTCGAAGGCGGAGCTATGACCACCCAGGCGTTTTGCACAGCTGAATGGTTCCCATGGAAGATTGAAGAATTTCTTAAACATGCATTTAAAAAAATAAAAAATCTAAGCAACGTTCCATGTATGTTTTTAATGAGAGATTAACATTATAACATGATGTAAAGATCAAAATAGTAAATTTACATAATAATGTTCCTTTAAGCCTCAGTTATGCTACAGAGAAAGTGTAGGAAAAGCAGGTGAAAAGAATATGAACAAAGTCTCAAATCAAAATGGTGGGATCTGATGGAAAGCTGACCTTCAACCAATAGTTTATCACCACATGAACACATATACCCAGAAAAACAAACAAAAAATAAATATAGAAGAAATAAAGTTCACTTCCTTGCTGTAAACTGTAAAAGCATTTCTACTCAAACACTTTAACTCGTTGCCAGGGCAGCACCAGTTTTCTCCCACCGTGGCGATAAAGCGGCCGGCGCCTCGGAGACTCGCAGAGCGGCGGTCAAATATCGGGGAACAGGCAGCAGCTTGTCCAACACGCCGAGATTAGCAGGAGTACGCAGTGATCTCATCAATAAACCATGTGGTCCAATCAATACTGAAGAGGCCTTGTGGCGCGTTCCACCACAAACAAGAATCAAAAGTCTGCTTGCTCAATGCGCCGTGAATCCCTTGGAGCTGTTTACCGACTTCATAGACGCTTCATGATGCGAAACCTTCAGTCTGCAGTCATTTGATTCAGGGATTAGTAATAAGTGCAGTATTTGTACCTTTTTAGATCTTTCCAGCTTGTTTTTTGTAGTACTGGTAAAAATATAATCAAAGGAGCAAAACTACAGTTTGTTTAGTCAAGCAAGTCTAAAAATGATTACTTTAATGACTGCTCTGAGTAATTTAGTTTATGTGCTGATAATTTTTTGTGTGTTTTTGTGCATGTACAAAAAGCAGTACGTAATTATAAAGTATTTTCATTATTCCACCCTTGCTCTTTGTTTGTCACGTGTACAGTGGCATCTATATATCATATATACAAATAAAAATATTAAGTTTTTAATAAGTTTATGGATTTCTCTGCACAAAAGGACTGTACTAGTTTTGATGGTTTTTAAAAGACAGCACTGCAGCTACACAGCGAGACACAATTTACTAATCACATGAATTCTGAATTCTACTCTGGATTTCATTTAGGGGTGTCAGAGTAAAGGAGTGTCATACAAATATTTGTATACTCTGTTGATATGCTTTTCCTTGAACTTCAGCGTTATAAGCTGCTTTATTTTGGACCGTGACATAAAATTATGGTCGTAATGTGAAAAGTGAAAGTACTTTTCATAAAGCCAGGAGAACTATTCCAAAACATTAGAAGAATAACTGGTTTATTTGAAGCAAAATTGGGGGAAAATTGTATGTTTAAACCTTGTAGAATGAAACATCTGTCGAGGCTGGCAAAGAGCAATCCGATCTGTTGCCTCAAAACAACCCTGTAGTTCTTCTTCAGCTGCCCGTCACCACTTTCTCACTGTCTTTTTCTTTACAGGTTATCTCTGAACAAGGAATTTAGATTCTGAGCCAAGAAAATGAGGGCTTGGGTAAGCGGCCTTCAACAGAACCAGGGACTTAAAGAGGCTCAACAATCTGATAAAGAATGCTGGTTCTGTGGCGCCTATAAGATGATGGTGCAAAGAAGGATTCTACAGAAAACCAAGAAAATTTTGAACAATCCTGAGAACAAGCGAACTGTTATAGAACAAGAGTGTCTTCAGCCGGAGGCTTCTTCAAATTCACTGTAATACAGACTGCTACAGGAGATCTTTCCTGACACAGCTATCACCGTTTATGATAACTCCTTGAATTAATATGAGCTACAACTTTAATGTCGCTTCCCTTTGGGATAAATAAAGCATTTTTGTATTTGAATGAAACCGATTTTAATGGGGTGTGAAAACAGCCAGGCGCTGTGTGAGAAAACTCCAATTGATCAAGGCCGACATGAGCGAGCCGCACCTCACCTTGGCGTCGGCTCCCAGGGCCTCGTCCTTTTTGTTCTTCTCCGGGTCTGACGAGGAGACGCACTCGATGCTCTCCTCCGTGGTGCCTTCGAGGTCCGTCTCCTCTGACAGCGCCAGCCTCTTCTTCGCTGCGGAGAGACAGCCGAGGCGACAGGAGTTCACACATTGTGGATCTTTGATCTATGGGCCTGAATGACTCATATAAAACAATCGGCATCTTTCATTTGACAAAAAAAAAAGAGGAAGAAGAACTGACAGCGCTGGAGGATAATGACATATTTTTCCAGAATTGTCACAAATTTGTGTTTCTACTTGAGCAAAGCCTGACATTTGGGAGGAGAGCGGGTTGGTGTGTAGGTGTGAAGAACCTGGTGCTGCCTCCAGCTCCTCCACCCTCCCCTCTTCATCCTCCTGATTCTCGCTTTTCTGCTGCAGGGTCAGCTGGTGACACACATCGAACGCCTGACCCACGGTCCGCACGATCCTCATGGCCTGAGACTGAGTGGGAGGACAGAGGAAGGGTGTGTGAGTAGTAAGGGCAGAGCGAGGCAGCGGGATGAAGAGAACATTATGAAGGAGACGTATAATTAGGCCACGCAGCAGGCGAGGAAACGGGCTGCCGGAGGAGACGGAGTGTGACCGTTTCTGCTCAGGTGATGGAAAAAAAAAGACAATGAAACTGGAAAGAAAGACGCAGATTGAGGAGAAAATTGCGACAGAAGGACAAACACTGAAGGCAAGGTCTTTTCAAACACCGGAGAAGAAATGTGTTATTATTGGAGACTCAGTGATCCATCCAAATTTACCCCAAAAGTGGCTTTTAGTTCCTCAAGTCAAACGCTTTCTTTAATCAGAAGTTTCCACACACACACGTACACACACACTGAGGTGTTTTAAGATTCAAATGTCTTCAGGATGCACTCTGCTGGGACATGGTTGCCACTATATATACATCTTCTATTAACTTGTACTCTTTATTTTTCAGTGATTTTAAAATAGTGTAAAATATTATAAGTGCATGTGTTGTTTGTTGCTATGGTTTCTCATTTCTGTTTTCTCCCTTTCTGGAGGTTCAGAGGCAGATTTCTACGTCGTCGTGTTCGGCCCTCCCCCACAACTCTCCCAGTCAGCTCCTTCAGACTAGCCTGAAGCAATTAGCAAACCCCTGATAAAACTGAGCATCTGCTGAGCTCTTTGTAGGAGCTACTTCTCAATGAAACGCTGGTGAAAATGTTAATGGGCTAATAGAGGAGCCATGTTGTGATGACTTCCTGAGTTTCAGACGGATCACGAGCCTTTGGTGAGACAGAGGACCAATTTCATGGCATAAAATTACAAAGTCACATTTCTTTGATGTCATATTTGATATATATAGCATTTTTATAAGAACAGAACTTAACGTAGTTACTTGATTGTGCACTATGTGAATAGAAAATACATAATACTGCCCCTTTAAGGCCACTGTGTGTAGCATATTTGATCCCAAGGAGTTAATATCCACATAAATACTGTTTCTCCTCTAACTGTTTTCTAACCTGAGCATCAGTGCCGACTGGTTGGAGACACCAGGATGTCCACAGTCAATTTCAGGCCTTTTTCCCCCCCAAGAAGCTCCAAAATGTGCACCAGAGACAGCCTTCTAACTCAGGCAGAATGAGAAGCTGTCCGCCACGTCCTTCCTCAGTCTCACTCAAGGTGATGTTTTCAATCTTGGGAGCTGGCAGGAGCCGTGTCAAAAATAAATTCATTGCTCCCGTGCCCCTGGAGGATCCTCGCACCTGAAACCACTCAGTCGATATGTCAAGGTGGCTCGAGCCTGAAAGAGGTTTAATCAAACGCAACGGCAAAATAAGTTTCGACAAAAAAAACCCAGAAACGGTGCGAGGAAATTGATTAGGGTGCCGTGTCATTCACAGATCAGAGGGCTGAATTTTAGCTTCAGAAGCGTAAAGTCAACAGAACAGAAGTCCAACACAAAAGGGCTGCGTTGATGATTTTGACATCTAAAAGCTTTGTGTGCCACGGCGTGCCGTGATGAAAATACATCAAATCTCCTCTAAATCAGCTGATCCAGCTCCTCCTACTCAGCGCACATGCTTTGGTCTGCGGCACAAAGATAAGGCTTCACAGACCCGGGGAGGTAGAGGAGAGAAGGCACCACTGACTGTGTGTCTGCGACAATGAGGTGGGCGTTTTGCTCGGTGCTGGTGAAAATGTCTCAAAGTGCCGAGCAACAACGGCGGCCCCTTTTCTTTTTCCTCTTCCCACCAGAGTGATTAGCATTCAGCCTCACTAAGTCGCCGTCGGCGCCGTATCCATGGTGAAGGGATGGGAGTCAACCTCTTTGAAGGAAAATCTGCCCCGGCTCGCGCTCTTTCAGATTTGTGGAAAACAACATGACTCTGCTTTTCTTTTTGCTACGACGCTTTGAACCTTCCCATACTCTGCCTCGCAAAAGTGTTTGTAACCTTTGAACTTTGGCATATTTCGCCATGTTACAGTCACAGAGCAAGAGCAGGTAGTTCAGAATTGTGAATCGGGGAGGGAAATTATGCAGCTTTTTTGAAAAGTTCATCCGGAACAAACCAACAAACCATCATTATGAAACGTGGTCATGAGAAATTGGTCATTAGCTGCATTTCTGTAAATGTATTGAGCTGTGATTAAACACACGCCATCAGATAAATATAAATAAAAAAAGGTGGAATGTTGTGGTTTCATCACACGGTTTTGAGCAAAAGAAAAAGAAAACTTCAGATGAATAACCATCTGCAAAGATTCAGATGTTTACATGAAATCAACATCCAAACATCTGGTGGTTCAAATCTAAGCAACTCCCTACAGAACTGTAGAGAAAACGAGGCACTGGCTGCTCAAGTACTTCCAGCATTACCCAACAAACCAGCTACATCGCATCCCTTGAGGTTACTCAAGAACAACAAATGAAGATGCTGATTGTCAGGTGCTAATTCATAAAAACAAGAGAAAATGGTTTATAAGAAACACAGCAAACCAATAAGAATACAGTGAGCTGAAACACTAATGCAGCTTTATCAAGTTAGTTTTTTTTATGTCAAGTGAGAAAGTGATAATGATGAGGAACTATAATGATCACAAACATATCATTATGCATTTCTGTTGCGACCCCGTTACTCCTTTCGTGTAAAGACTGCTGGTGACATCTGCTACAAAGAGCTGAATGTGAGAAAATGAAAAGGGTTTTCATTCAGTCTGTTATGACTGAATGATGTGTGCTGCTATTGATGTGTTCCTCTTCTGAATAGTGCATGTTTACTGGGATCAAGGCTGTGGATTTCAGTGCTCAGGATGGGCTAAATTATCTTTTATTTGATCTTTTCCATATTTATGGACAATTAAATTGACCATTTTTGGGAATGACATTTCAGTGCTGTAAGGTCAAATAATTAGGAATGATAAGTAGCATTAGCTAGATTGATTAGGAATACATGCTACATTGGCATTAACATAGATATTAGCCAGCGTTAGTCATTTCTAACATATCAATTTTTGTCCCATGAGTGAAACTGGGCTGATGTTATCTACCAATGATATTTTCATTCTGTTGCCATTTGTGAATGGGTTTCAGGACAGAGAGGGGAGGGAGTTGGCTATGTAATATTTGTTTGGGCATTTGATAATGATGCAGAGCAGGATTGCATGGGTTTTAACTAGAACAAGGAAGAAATGTCAGAAATGTTTCACAGTGCCAAAAAGGCAGGAAGAACAAAAAAAAGAAAGGCCACAAACACCAAAAAGCAACACAATACAAAAGCTACAACACAACAAAACTATGGAAGTTATGCTAGCAAGTTTATTATGACTTCTGTTGTAGCTTTATCTTATTTTTTTTTTTTTTTTACTGTTTTGGGCCACTGTAATATAGTAAATATAATAAAACATTATATTAGAAATATTACTGACATTGGTCCAGATTTTATATCAGTGCATCTATAATATTAGTCAGAAAGCTATGCAGTCATTTTCACTTTCAGCTACAAGTATCCAGCAGACTGAGGTGAGTATTTCCTCTTAAAGAACCAAAATTATTGCTGTAAATGTTTGACTGTGTAACTTTACAATAAGGAATATAGCAGCTCTAAAACACATACAGAAAAGACATGTAACTAGAGCCAGATTGAATTTTAAATTATGAGGAAAGTTTTCATTCTCACAAAAATGATAGGAAGATCTGCGACGACCATGAACTGTCAAGTCCGAAGAGCCGTCTCCGCTCTCCCCCAGTGTGGTCAGGAGTAGGCGGGCGGCGTGTGGTTGTTAGAAACAGCACAGCTGGACACACAGGTTCCAGCAGTCAGGGTGAAAATAAGCCGCAGAAGCCGTCTGAGCCGCTGGGACAAAACTCAAGTAAAGGAATGGAGGCAGCTTTATCAGGACGCGGCACCGGCAGCAGCTTGAAAGGAGAGGTCAGCCACATCAAGAAGACAGAAGCACCAGGGTGGATGGAATGCATAAAGTGGAGGACAAGTGGAGGAGGACAGAAAAAAAAAATCAATATGAGAGGAAAAAAAGACTTATAGTGGCTCCAAGCAGCACTGCCTTCAGATAAAGACTGCAGTGAGAGCAGCTTGCCAGCCGAGTTGTCATCTTAGCGTCTAACTTCGCTCTGAGAGAATATCTGGAGCCTGTTTGTGTCAAAGTATCTGAAATCAAGTTAGCCTCATATTTTTACGTTGCGTTTGCCAAAATAATGGAAAAAGTGGAGTGTGAAATGGATAAACAATTATCCTGTCAAGATTTACTCTATTTCAATTTGTTAGTCTGTGTTAATTGTTTGAGCTGCAACCTTGGTTGCCATAGGAACGGACATACACGCAACAGAATGTCTGAGCATGCGGCATCTTTACATTGTTTCCATCGAGAGAGAAAGAGACAGTGGCAGAGAGCCTCTTGGTGCTTCAAGGTAAATCTGCCAATGTTGTTTTTGTTTCACGTCACAAAACTCCAGCAGAGCCAGGGATGTTTAGATAAGGAGATAAGGTTTTAGGAGGCATTATGAAATATGAGGGGTTTTGCTAGTCTCTCACATTGTTGTGGAGGAATTCTGGACCACTCATCTGCACAGCATAACTACAAGCCCTAAGGTAAAATCTTCCCTCTGGTCCTGCCTGGACCTGGTTTATGAACATTACACGCCTTGAATGAATTCCGCCAATTTAAGGTTCATCTTGATGTAGCTACGTGCATTTTCAAAAGTTTGTAATTTAAGCCGACGCTTTTATCTCCAAATCTTCTTGGAACATCACAATGAAAGTGACATAAAATCATCACAGCTCGTCTCAAACACTTCTAAAGTATCACTGAATCTGCGCTTCTGTTTGCGTACGGTACCATACATGTTGATGCTAGGCGCTAACGACAAGTAAGAAGTGTTTTCTTTTTAATAAATTTTTTTATATATTTGGTTAATCGAACCATTAGTAAATTTAGATTGGCATGGGTGTCCTAATTTGTACATATTTATTTAAAACAAAGATCAGCTCAGGTTGAACACTAGAGGAAGCTAAAAGCAAGAAGTAGCTACACGTACCTGTGGCTTCTCAAAGCTAAGTGAAACTTCCTGTTTGGCGATACAAAAAATTGAAGTTGTTTCTTTTCAGCCACATTGATCTACATCGAATATTTCCCAGCATTTGTGGTGAGAAATTAATGCCGAGAAATATACAAAGCTGACTGTGCAGTTTGGACTGTTCAAGTCAATGCAAGTTTAGTGGTGTAGCACATTTTAGCAACAGATGATGAAAATATACAGAAAGAAGAAAGATTCAATTTTCAGAAATACCATTAAAAACGCTCATCGTATAATATTGTTAATATTGGGATAAAGACGTTATTTATCCAAGGCAACTCTAAATTTAGCCTTGATTTAAAGGGTCAGACTTGCTGAAGAGGGTTGGGACCCTCGACTTGAATTTATAATCTCTTCATTAAACTTAATCCAGCCTCATGAAACGCATTACCTAACAGACCTCACCAGAATCAAGCTGCTTCAGTAAGAGAGTCTCATCGACATTAAGGTAGTATATTTAGAGTCTTCAGCTGCTGACGGTTCCACTCACCTTCCTCTTAGACTTGAACACATTGCAGCGGAAAACGTTGCTCTGCCCGTCTCTGGCGATGTAACTGAATATCTTCAAGTCTTGAGCGTCGTGCGAGACGTAGAAGATCCTGAAGGCAACACAAGATATCAGGTCAGTGGGGTTTCATTAGCATCCTCGACTCAGGCTGATTAGGGATCTTCCACGTTGCACCTGTAGATGGGGTCTTGTGTCACCAACATGGAGCTTTCATCCCATGACCAGCCCTTTCTCTGTAGCAACAACAACAACAACAAAAAACAGATTATTGACACAATACGAAGAGTTTCCCACAGTGTGTTATAAGCCTGGCGGTCCACCAGGCTTTACTTGCCCCCCAACTAGGTCAGGTATTGTTTGTTTATTTTAAATTGGGGTTTTTAAACAGCAGTAACAGTAACTACAGATTAAGAGTTTATAGTTGAACTCGGCGCCATCCCGGCACCAGCCCGTTGGCTTCACATCCTACTATTTCCAAATTCACAGGTGCATGCTTGTGCACCTCTGAATTTGCCGTAACTCTAAAGGAGCAGTATTGACTTTTTTGTATAGTGTTATAATGTTACAACATTATAACATATTATAATGTTATTCCCTCATCAAAAACGAGCCTGGAGTGTTGCCTTGATTGTTTCCTGCATGTTTGAGAAGTCCTTTAATCTCCCATGGCAACCATTCAGCTGTGCAAAACATTTGGGTGGACCTAACGCCACATATGAGATGCAGCTCCTCCTCAGAGCTGCAGTTTCCAAGCTTCCAAAGTCCACAGAGCACTTGCCCATTCAGCTCCTTCAGACTAGCCAGCAGGAATTAGCAGCTGGTGGAACTGGGCATCAACTACTTCTCAGTGCAACGCTAGTAAAAATATTGTTAAAGGGTTAATAGAGGAGCCATGTTGTGATAACCTCCTGAAGGCAACGCATCAGAAAAATCTGGAGTTTTTAAAGGGGCAGAGACCAATTTCAAGCCGTTAAATTGCAAAGTCAAATTTCATTCAAGTCATATTTGATATATAGCTTTTTTAAAACAACTGAAGGTAACAGAGTTACCTTACTGTGGTATGAAAAGGCTCTATGTGTGTGAAAAATATGTAACACTGCCCCTTTAATATTTTTTCAACACAAAAACGCAGTGGGCCGCTGGTGGACTGACCTAGCGGTCCCACCACGAGGCCTAGCGGGTTTTCTGGGGGAAATCCTGAATACAGTCAGTAAAGAGTTCAAATCAGTTCATGGAAAAAGGATGGACTCTCTTCCCCAGGTCTTACCTTCTTCTTTTTGCGTAGGATCACTTTGACACAGTCGGTGGACACGAGTATGTTGACCTTCTTTTTCTTTATGTTCTTCAGCTTGAATTCGTACTGTAAAGGAAGGAAAACATTTGCTTAACTTTGTGGGCTGGATATCACTGCTTTGATGAATCTCACTAGAGAAACTAAATGAGAGCGAGAAGGGACCACCCTGCTGCAGGATTATTTTTATCTTCTCCATACGAGACAGAGTAAACATGGAGGAACTGTCAGTTTCTGTTTCTGGTAGATGGTTAAGGTTTTAAAGGCTGGCTCGCCAGAGGGAGCTAGACGTGTGTGGGACACTTTCATCCCTCTGCATGATTAATGCTACATACTGAGCTTTCACTGCAGGCTCTGGCTCCAAATATCAATGCTTTGGCGTAAAAAAAGAAGAAAAAAAAAAGCCAATAGGATTAGTGGGGGTGGGGGGAAAGCGTCAAACTTCAAAAACTAAAAGTCCAACTTCAGATGATTAACTGATCAGAGGAAGTTCTGTGAAATCAGAGGGCAAATAAATCCTCCTCATCTTTGAATGAAAAACTTGAATATTCTCTGTTATCTCTGCTTTCATTTTAGTAAAAATAACAGCTCTGAGCCGGGCCTTAGGAGGCTTTGCAAGCAGTATGTCATGTTGCAGCCATAAACCTAACTGTATTTTCATATGACTATATCTCAGAGACCAACACAATGTGGCATATATATAAAAACTAATAAAAACCAGATTCAAAACTTGTACAAATACATCGTAAGGTTTTTGAGACATGGCTCCACCAGCTCTGCACATTTATAAACTCAGCTCGGTCCTAGTCAGATTGAATGACACCAATACTCTTGGATTTAGATATAATTATAATATAATATATTAAAAAAAAACAGGGTTTGAATTTACTATTTTTTCAGATTCATTTTTGTAAAACATAAAAACGACAGAAATCCCTTCCGCTTCACAATGTGTGACTTTGTGTTGCACTGTCACGCAATATCTGAATAAAATCCTCTGAGCTTTAAGGTGGTGGCATCGCAAAACATGTACACACAAATTAGGAGACCGAAGCTCATAACAGTAAAATGATAACACCAACAAAGATCACAAATAATCAAAATGTTCAAAAAGGCTCAACCTTGGCGAAGAGACGCAGCTGAAAGAAGCTCGTCCTGACTACAAGGTCAAATTGATTTTAAAATCTTTATCAAATATTACCCCTAAATGTTCCTTACGATTAAAAGTGAAAGCACTGACATCTGTAGTTACATTGCTACCAGATAAAATACATTCAATGTTTTGGTTGAAAACAAAACCTTCTGGCCCAACCAGTGTTGGACAGCAGTAATGAAATCCAGTAAAAATGGAGAGCATTACTGCAACCAGGCTCCTGGGACGAGTAGATCAGTAGGTCATCTGCATAGCAGAGGAAGGAGATCTAGTGCTGTGTTAAAGCAGATAATTGTAAAATGAAAACAAAAGAGGGACAAGCATGGAGCCTTGTGGGACACCGCGTCAAAGAGGAGCACTAGAAGAGTCAACATCATAACAGAAAATGTTCTGTCACTCAGATAGGAGGAAGAAGACATTAGTGATGTGTTTCAGGAACTCCAGATTATTCATAGAACTTCTTAAAAAGAAAAAAAAAACACTTCTCTTAGAAATGAGGACTGTCAACATTGACATTAGCGTTGTGGATTTCTGTGCTAACAGCAGCATCTCTAGCATTAAGATGCTATTTTTGGTTTGAATAGCTTTGCTGATAGGTTAACTCCCTTATCACAACTTATACGCACAACTTGAACTCAACAACTCCAGACTGCCATTAGATTGATTTCTGAAGCTAATATTAACTCCCATTGGACTAAAAGAAGCGGCTTTGTTGTCCATCGTTTGTGGATGCTTGGAGAACCGGTACCAAGTTAACACAGCATGTGAAACATGAAAACAAAACAGGGCCAAGAATGGAGCCTTGTGGGACACCGTGTCAAAGAGGAGCACTAGAAGAGTCAAAATGGTAATCATAATGGAGACAGCTCTGCTTCTCAGATAGGAGGTGAAAGTTTTTAGTGATGAGCTAGAGATAACGACATAGTGGTTCGATTGGGACAAAAGACCAGAATGATCCACTTTGTCAAAGGACACTGTGAGGCCCAACATAACCAGCGCATAGTCATTATGTGCTTTTAATAAAGCATCATAATCGTAAAACAAGAAAAGAAACGGGAACTGTTGCATGCAGCACTATTGGCGGAATCTATCTCTGCCTTTGAGAAAAAAGGAAAACTCAAAGCGCTCTGTCTATGAGACTGCGACCCATGTTCCTGACATGTGCTCTCGTCCAGTTAATCCATCATGTAGCTGTGTGGGAGTTCCAACACGCTTCCTGGGCTTTATATATTCAGGTGAAGGACGCGGATCTCTTAATGTGTGTGTCTGTGGACGTGTCTGTTATCACCCATAAATTGGGCCAAGAGGACCATCCATCTTGCAACACGGTGCTGTCAGGGGGAGATGAAGTGGAACACAGGGAGTGTTTGCGTTTTCACGCACATCAGCCTGAGACCAGCTCACATGGTTCCTCCTGCCACAGGTTGAGGAGGCTCACCCCGAGTCTCGTCTAGAAAGCCCCGGCGAGGGCTTTAAGGACGCCTCACGTTTTGAGTAGTCAGTATAATAATAGTTTAACAAAATCACAACCTGATAGATGCTTCTTCCACAGGCAAAATTTAAGTGATCTAAAAACCTTTTGCAGTTGAGTTAATTGCAGTGTCTGTAATTAATCGCAATAAACACTCCCGCCAGGAAATTGTGCTGATTTTTTTTTGTGATTGTTGCTGCCAAAAATTACTGATTTTGTGGCACTTTTTTAAAAAAGTTGTGGTCAAAGTTGTCATTTTTTTAAGGTTTGTTTTTTGCCATATAATGGGTTTACACCAATACAAATACAATCATGTCTGGAGGAGTTGTCAAAGTGCAAAATAAGAGTTCCACATTTTTCATTCAAGTTAACATGAACTGTACACACAGGAGCCGAGTTGCAGCGATTTGTCAGAAAAGAAGGCGATACAGAAAAACGTTAAGATGATTGGTCAGACTAATTAAATCGTTGAAAATTGCACGACTGATTTTCGACGACTGGTGAAAATTGCAAGTCAGAGCAAAATCGGTGACTGAATTTGCATTAGTAGCTGTGATCACAACATTTCAACTTTCTTGAGGGGATGAATTAATTCAATTTTAGACAAAAACTATATATCGACAAAATAAGCAACACTTTCAATTTAAAAACTCTTATTACTGAGAAATTATTGAATTTATAGGACCCCACTTATTCACTATTTATATGCTCCTAGTAGCTCAGGGTATAACAGAAAATAATATTAGCTGCCATAACTATGCAGATGATACTCAGCTCTACATTATGATGCCACCAGGTGACTCTGAACCCATCCAATCACACAATAAATGCTTAGAACAGATAAATGTGTGGATGTGACAAAACTTTCTCCAGCTGAACAGAAACAAAACTGAAGTTATTATCTTTGGACCTAAAGAGGAACGATTTAGAGTTATAGATCTAGAGTCAATGCACAGCTTCAGTTATTACAACTAAAAACTAGCGATCAAGAACGAAACCTGGGAGTAGTGATGGACTCTGACCTGAACCTTCAGAGTCACATAAAGACAGATACAAAGTCGGCCTTCTATCACCTGAAGAACATCTCCAGGATTAGAGGATTAATGTCCCAGCAAGATCTAGAGAAACTCATCTATGTGTTTATCTTTAGTCGCATTGATTACCTCAACAGTGTCTTCACAGGTCTGCCTAACAAATTAATCAAACCGCTGCAGCTGATCCAGAACGCTGCTGCTGGCGTTCTCACTAAAACCAGGAAGATAGAGCACATAACACCAGTTATAAAGTCCCTCCACTGGATCCCTGTAGCTCAAAGAATAGAAGTGTTATTCTACCAATTCAGTTTTCCAGTGTTTCAAGAAACCCTGATCAATCATGGAACTTTTTTAGCGTTGTGGATGTTACTGTGATGTTACTACTGGTAGAAATGGCGAAGAAGATGACAGGAAGTAGTAAGAGGATCATGGTGCGCCACATTTTTTAATGACTTATGTGAACAAACTTATTCACATGTGATTTTAACTGTGTTTCTAATGCAACTGGAATACTGCAGTTACGAAATTGTGTTTTTTTCGGCATTAGAAAAATATCACCTAAGTGAATTTGTAATAGAAATGCAGTTACTTCCTGCATTTTCATGTCTTCCTTTTTTTCTTTGTCAGCCACATTTGATTAATTGTGTCACAGCATCAAGAAACATTTTTCTTTTGTTTGCCTTTAGAAGAAAAGGCACAAAATCCAAGTATTTAATTAAACTTTGTTCATTTCCAACACAGATGGAAAAATCCATGTTGAGCCAAAAAGCTCTCCAGTATTTGGATTGTGCTGAGAAACGTGAAGCTTCCTTTATTATCATCTGAGCGACCACATTGAGCTCGTCTGACATCAAATCTTCAGCACGGTGTTAATAATGTCTCCTAAAGAGTGTACGCCTTTCCTACAGTAAATCTTTGCGTGGAGACTAAAATGGCCATTACGAGGAGCTGATGGCGAGGGATCAGGATTAAGTTTTTCCCCGGGTGTCGGTGGGGACGAGGCTGACCTCAGGCTGACACAACAACTCTGTTGTTAGATTAGATCTAACGGCTGACAAGCAAAGCAGCCAAATCCTCTGCACTCTGTGCTGCTGTGCGCCACTGCAGTGCTTCGTGTTTGGGCGGCCTCGTCTTGTGCAGGAGAATGTTCTGAGGAAATTTTTTTTTTCCCCTCCCTCTTTCGTTCCACGTATTTCAAAGCAGGATTTAAACTGCTAGTGACAAGGCGCTGAACCTGACCGGTGTGTGCCGTGCGCTGACAGGAGGTGAAGATGACGTGGCGTGGTCGCTTCCGAAAACAGACAGTCGGGACAGAGACGCGTTTGGTGCGACAGCATGAGTGACTCTGACAGTTTGTTAAAGATTCAGAGGGGCTATTGTCATCAGGTTTAAATATAGCGTCTGCTTCAATGAAGTCACGTGTTCTTACTCTGATTCGCCTCATCGCGGCGACTATCTCCATCCGGCTGCCGGGGCGACCCACCTCCAAGCTGCCGATGTACTGCAAGACAAGAGTTCAAAGGGTTGCTTTGGGTTTTGGCAAGTTGTTTGTGTCGGCAAGGTTCATCTCACACTGGGCTTGAAACAGTTAATCGGATTAATCCAATATCGAAGTAATTGTCAACTAACTGAGTAATCGATTAGTCGTTAATTGAAGAATACAGACTCAAAAAAAATGTCATCTGTCGAAAAAACCCACAAGAGATTCAGAGCAGTGACTACGTCAAAACTGTAAAAATAAAAATAAAAATCTATATACATTTTGGATTTCAAAAACCTTTGTTTGTAAATATGTTTTATTCAAAACCTCCCAAGTGGCATTTTCTTCAAAAATACATTCAACTGGCTCAAATTCACACATGAATGCCATGATAATGTAGGTTAGGCAATAAAATGTTTATGTTCTAATTTAGAAAAGGATTTCATTTGTTTATTTGCATCTTTTCCTAAAACCGTTTAAAAAAAGTTTTAGAAAAAGCGATAAGTGCTTAGATGGAAAATCTATAGAATGTGGTAAAAAAAAAAAAAAAAAAAAAAATCATCCGATTAATCGTCAGCATAATCGATTAATCAATTACTAAAATAATAGGTACAGCCCTATCTCAAACTAATTTTCACGTAATAATCTTCCTTTCCCAGAAGGGAAAGTAAATCTGAATTTGTTGTCCAGGTCGAAAGTTTACATTCACTCATCAGCATCAGGTATAACAGTTTTGATTAATTGTTTTAGCTTTCCTTTTTGGAGGTGATGTGATTGGATAGTAAATGACTTCAATGAAATTTCAAAGCAATTATTCGTTGGGCAAATTAGAATTTAAAGCAGGATTTTGTCTAACCCACGATCTTTTTATACAACCTCAAATATAAAGATACTTTTACCATTTGGTTGAATGGTCTTTAATAATCTTATGCCTTTTACTGCCATTCTGTTGTAATACTGGGTATTTGAACAGAAGGATAGAAAGATTTCCTGACAGATCTGACTTTCAAACAGGCTACAAATTCAGAACTACGTTGTGGTCTGGCTCGTTCCCAAAACATGATCCAATCCAAATCCAGCTCTGATTTATGATTTATGATTTACTCTGCCCTGCCAAAACATCATCCGTCCTGCTGGCGATTTGCCCTGAAGTTGAAGAATTTGGAGTTACTTAATTATGCCATCCAATTTATGCAATGCAATGACACAGACCCTCAGCATGATGCTGTCACCACCATGCTCAACAGTTGGCACAGTGTTTTTCATTCCTCCAGCTCACAGTCTAATGAACGTTTACTCGTCTGACCACTAAATGTTTCTCCAGAAGTCGTTTGGATTGTTCATTTGGGGAGCTGCAGACTTCAGTCGCACCGTTGGATCAGTGGTGTCCAAACAAAAAAGGTCAAATAAAAAAAAAGACAACTTCAACAATTTTGGGGTCATCAATTGTTTTCTGGTTTGTTGGCCAAATTTTTAACCTTCCTTGACTTCAGGGGCCAAACAAAATCTTTTTTTTTTTTCAAAGTATCAGAACATTACCCAAAATGAAAGATAGGAGGACCGAGTTAATCGGTGCGCCCCTACAAGCTGCCATTAATGTTCTACAACGACCGTAAAGTTACTGAAAATACACAGACTGCTCTCAGAAGCCAGGTTTACAGTAAACAAATCCACTGAAATTCTTACAAGAACTCATATTTGTAACCCAGAATTATGCTAAAATCATGTTGATGGCAGCTCTAAGTGTGTGTTTTCCCCTGAACCTGTCGAAACACACTTAAGCAATTAACTAATTAGGCACAGACTGAAGTTATCAGGCCTTTATTTCTGTTAGTTATGATAATTATGATTTTCTGTTCGTATGGACCCCGCCTGCCCCCCGAAGAAACCTCCAGCACTCCGGAGATTAGAGAAAACGTTCATTAACTTCAGACCTCGGTCTTGATCTTAAATGTTGTGATATCGTTCCACTCTGGAGAGGCAGAACTGGAAACCCAGAATTCACATTGTCACTTCTGCTGCTGAGGTTATGTAAACTTCTGGAACTGAAGGTGAAATGATCAGCTTTTACACTGTTGGCTCATTTTCAATATATAAAACTTAATATTTTTATCTTCCTAAAAAGAATAATGGCCTAAGACATTTTTTCCCAAAATGATTTTTTATTTTCTATTTATTTATTTTATTTTTTTATTTATTTTTTGCCTAAATCATCTTTTGGCAGAATATGAGGTGTTGATTCCCCCCCCCCCTCCAAAATCCCTTTTGGCAACAACAACAACAAAAAAGACTTATGCCATTATCTTAGGAAGGCGACAATAGTACAACATGCAATGAAATTCAAAGAGTTGCTTTAAACAAGTAGAATTTTTACACAAAAAAGGGGGCAGCTGAAGCAATAATATCACAATAAAAACAAGTCAAACTCACAAAAAATGGGAGCAAAAACTCTAGAAAACAGAACATGTCATTTATTGTTTCTGTTATTAAAACATATCAGAAACAACAAATCTATCTTCAGTCTTAAAGTGAATAAATATGATCCAGTTAGTGGAGAGATGATCAAACCTGGTTAAAATAAGGTCAGGATAGCAATAAACGTATCAACAAGAAAATAAAGTGATGGACATGAAGAAGTAACAACAGCCATATCTGTCAGATCATCCTCAGAGCTTAAATCCTCTTTTTTTTTTTAAATTGCCTATCTTACCTTTGCCTCGAAGCAGACCCCATGATTAAACACCTCCTCGTTGTGCATGGGGACCCTCAGATCGAGCGCGTCATCCACTAAATTGTACTTGGTCACTCCGGGCATGGCTCCGGATCTCGTTTTACGACCGCGCTAGAGGACCTGCAGATATGCGCATCTCCTCTCCTCCCCGCCGATCACCGCCGCCGCCTCACGCTCCCATCAGCGAGACGCGTCACTCCGCTGGTAGGTGGTGGTGATGGTGATGGAGGGGCTGCGGTGGGAGGGTCACGAGCGGGTCGCGACCGATTGATTGGCTGCGGGAGCTCAATTAATGCGCTAATCGCCGGTTCGGTGAGTGCACTTATTGACCCGTTCTTTCTCTTTTTTATCCCGGTGTTGCTCTGACGCACGACGGAGACGCAGTGGTGTCCGCCGCTGCCCGCCGGTCGAGCCGATGACGCACGGGTTATCAACAAATGATAGTTTTTTTTGTTTACTCCTCGTAGTAGGTGGGAATTAAAGAAAGAAAAAAAAAAACGAAAAAAAAAAAAACAAAAAAAAAACAAACAAACCGTCGGCCCAGTTTTGGACGCGATCACATTTCAGAACTACGACCGGAGCGGTTCGGGATTTAAATGAGACGGAAGGAGGATTTCCATTTCACGGTCAGATCAGCTCGTGTGACATCTAGTGGCATTTCAGGGAACAAATGAACGGAACTCCATGAGCCCCCGAGGGTCCTGAACCGGGGGCCGTTCAGCAGAACCGGGTCGGTTCAAGTCTGCATGGAGGCTTAATATGTATATATCATACATATTGTCACTTTGCAAAAACAACGGCCTAAGTCTTTTCTTTTTCTTTGTAAAACGGATTTTATCCAGAAATAATAATAATAATAATAATAATAATAATAATAATAATAATAATAATAATAATAAACAAACAAATAAATTATTAATCATCACCTTTTTATTTGCTAATAAATAAAAAGGTTATTTGCTAATAAAAAGGTGGTGATTTGTCATTATTATTATTATTACCGTATTATTGGTGGTGATTTGGGGAAATATATATATATATATATATATATATATATATATATATAAATCAAATCATTTATCAAAAATTATTCAGGTCATTATTTTGGGAAGGTAAAGAAGTTCAAAGTGTTTTATATCATAAAAACACAAATAGGAAGTCCTAAAAACATCGTACCAGTAACAAACATTACATTTTGTCGAGTGCCATCATCAAAATCATAAAATGTGTTACTCAATATTCCATTTATAATGTTCAAAAACAACTTTAAACAGCTGGGGGGTTTAGCCTTGATTTAAAGGAACTCACTGTTTATGTCGTCGATGTTTGATTATTTGCAACTTTTGTGATTATTATGCACCAATATGAGCAACGACAGAGGAAGTGAATTGCAATGACTGCATCTCTTAATGCGTTAAAAGAGTCCAAACTCTTAAACATCTGTTTCAAGTAGCTCACAGTCTTTGATTGCAATTGCAATGTCTTTTTAAATCTGGTTTTGTACTTAATCTTTACTATGTATTTAAATTTTGTGTTTGTTTTTATGTTAAGTTATAAAGGTGACCTTCAGTGTCAAGAACATCTGCATTATTATTATTATTATTATTATTATTATTATTATTATTATTATTAAAAGAAAGGTTGGTTTAGAGTTATAAATGATACAGTTATTGTGGGGTGTGCTCCCAACAAGGTCATCTTAGTTAAGTAAAACAAAGTGACAAAAACTGAAATTGAGAAAACAATTTTTGTTAACTAAAATAAATAAAAATGGTAATTAATGGGAGAAGACTATAACTTATGAATTTATTTCTTGACCTTTTTTCCTAGCTTTCGTTCCCCCCCAACATGAGTAGTTTTCGTCAGCTGTCGGCAAATTACGGCCGGCAGTCCTTAATCCTCCTGGCATCATTTCCACTCATCTGCAAAATGGCGACAGCAAAAGTTGTTAAGAGTTAAGAGCTGGATTTAATCTTTAGAGTACAGTACTTTGATCTTTTTGGTACATAATTTGGTTCATTTTTGCACCTAAAAATGAATCAAAATATGAACAAACTAAAACTACAAGTAGAGCTAATACTATTTGACAAATAGGAGATTTTCTATACAGTTTGTGGATATTTTTCACAAACTGTGAAAAATATCCACAAAAATATAAAAGAACTGAAGATTCTCTTCAGTTCTTTTATAATTTCCTGGAGGTCGGCTCCTTTTCATTGTATTGCAAATTGAATTTTGTGTCATAATGGATCCAGTATCTTAGTGTCTAAGGGGAATATAAAACTTGGCTAAAGTTGAACTTTTACTATTGAAATGGAATATTGCTGTTGATCTTTACAACAGCTCTGTTAGGAATCTGCCTTCGTAGCTCTCTCACGTAAAAAAACAGATTAATGCTTTTCTGAGATTATTTCTTTCTAACAAACCGTTTTTGCCGAGATTAAACTATACCACTGTAATGTACACCTCATTACAGTCTTGGACAGGAAGATGAAATGGACATAGATTTAATAGTTTTACTTAAAACAAAGAAAAAAAAAAAACATACAAAATGGTGGAGAAACAGGATGGAAAAATGCAACCGGAGGTTCAACAGAAGGAGCCGGTGGAGACCAACGTAATGGGAGCTTCAATACGCTGAGGAGGGAGAAAAAATGATAAAAGAACCGGAAGAACTAATGACAGGTAAGTGGATACAGGTGGGGGAAGGGAGCAGGTATGGGGAGATGAAGTAATGATTAACAGCTGGGTAGGGATGCAGAATGGAAAGATGACGTTAAAAACAATCAAAGTAACGAGAACGAAAACGGAAAAAGAAAACTGAAGCTCATAAAACCTTAAACAGAAAGAAACACTAATCTAAATTAACAACAGTATAACATAAATAACGAGACTAAGTGAAGCGACACAAGCATTGAGTAAAGAGAATGGAGCTCCAACTTGAAATAAATACGTTAATTTGCTACATGTAATCGAATTAAACTTGTCAACGTAATTTATTTACATTTGTTTAACACGGCAACTTAATAAACTTAAATAATTACGTTTATTAATTTTATCCAAATTAAGTTGGATAAACTTACTGCGGTCACTTGTAACAAATTGACGATTTAAAAAAAAAAAAAGTTGAATCATCTGTTCAATTTTTTCAGTGAGGGATAAATTAGGATGGCAAACATAAGGAAATAAATTATTAAGAAATGATGAAAACACAGACATAGATGAAAGTAAGAGTCCAAACATCAATGTATCATAAAATACAGTCAAACACAGCAGCTGCTTGTGGAATAGTTTTAGGCATAGAGACGAAATATTTAAGTTTACCATACTAATGTTTTTATATAAAATAGCATCATTGCTATTGATGTGTCAGTTTTAAAAAAGACATTATGAAAACTTTATTCTGGTCCGTCCTTCTGGATGTCACTTTGTTTTTCTCCAATGTCAGGTCGCAGGGATCAAACGCCCTGCAGTGAAGCCCAGGAATCCTTTTCCTTAACACTTTCCTTCTGGAAGGAGGAGGCTGCTTTATAAATCGCCTGGAACATATTTCTGCTGTTTATTGTGTCCCAATGTTGTTGCATTTGCACACTGTTTGAGTCACATTCTTTGTTTGAAGTGTAAAACAAATGATGACTGATTTTTTTTCTTTCAAAGCCACTAAAATGAGTATTTTCAAAGCAGCGGACTGTATTGATGAGTTCAAAGTTGGAAAGTTACAGAGCTGTTCTCTGTATTTACAGCTCAATAGTTTTCCAAAGCTTTGCAGCAGCAAACAGTTTGCTTGATATCGCCTTTGAAAGATGAGTCAAGAAAAATAATTGTCTCAGCATTTTATATATATATATATATATATATATATATATATCAAATATACAGTTCACCACTATATATTTGAACATTATCTAACTAGTTGGACTCATTACAACAAGATTCTTCTGAATCTACAATATACATGAACTTTACTTAGATTAAACTGATGAAATGAGTCATTTTTTGATGATACTCTAAATTAATGGGGTGCACCTGCACTGACTGCAATGAGTCATACAACTTTATAACGATGAGCTCTGTTTGCTTTGTATAATTAATTTTCTTTTCTTGGCAAATCCCCAAGCAGGGAAGAGGAAATAAGTTCTATTTCTGCACATTGTGGAAAGCGGAGCAGCTTCCTACTTTTCAAGTAGGACCGCATGATGTGTGTCCTGTATTGGAACATTTTTCACATTACTGCAACTCTATATGCTACTACCGCTTCTCTGTCTCAGTGGTCTCTCAATAAAGCAAAAATTGGTGGCGAGCACTGATGTAATCTGAGCCGGAAGAATGGCGCAGAGGGAGCTACAGGAGCATTATGGCTATTGTAGCTTGTTGCTATGACAACATCAGGTCGCCCAGTGTGAGATCAGGAAATGAGGAGCAGAGATTGTGAACGCAATTTAAAATTTTAAAGGAACAGAAGCAGCAATTGACATGGAACAAACTTAATAGACATCTTAGCATATAGGGTACAACCTGGGTACATTATGTGTGTAGAGCAGAGAGAAGGTTGACGTGTGCGAAGTGACATGACAGACTCACAGGGCGATTGTGGCTTTGGTGGAACCACAGCACATCTTTTAGGGGAAGATCTTGGTGAGAGCACAGCCTCTGTGTCCTTCTGCAGCTCTGTCCTCGACACTGTGCAGAGGAGAAAACTGGTGATCTGCTGAAAAATGTCCAAGGTTAAAGCATTCTTTGATTTCCCAAAGCGTTCTAGGATACATGCCAAAAATTTAGGAGGTAAGATCAAAACAGTTCTAAAATAGATTCTAGTAAAGAATAAACAGTATTATTATATAATGGATTACCTATGAGAATACATTACATAATTTAGAGAGATGTTCTTTCTTAGAGTTTGTTTTCTTCTAAGTATATCCTCCTCTGGCTTAAACCCCAGCATGGCATACATGTCAAAAACCAGAGGTTTTATCAAAGTTGAAACCTTTGCAACTCACAAATTTTTCAGAAAAGATTTGTGAAAACAAAACAGTTTCAACATGTTTAGATTATTTACTAAAATGAGCCAGTCAAAGGCAACACTTAAGTACAAGAGACAATTTTTATTTAAGACTGAAAAACTGAAACTTTCCATCGTTCTTTAAAATCTGGGCAAAATTCAATTAAATTCATGTGAGAATTGTTAAAGAGTGTAATTATGTAAGAAACTTTAAGTTTATAAATGTAATCTAATTAAATTTATGACTTGGCAAAGCTCATGAAAAGCAATAAAAACATTAAAATAAAACATTAAAATATATTTGCCTTGAATAAATAATAATTGTATGATAGTAAAAATCCTAGATGCAATGCCCGTTAAAAAGGACAGTACAGATGAACTAGGCAGCTACCAATTACAGAGCATGACCACTAGATGGGGCTGATTTCCAACATTCAAATCAAATATTAACATGAGGAATTTGATCGAGCTCACGGCCTCCTACAGGAGCAGAAAGGAAGTGCAGTGTGTGGTGCTGCATCACTTCTGAACTGCAGCGCTAAGCAATAGTTACAACAGCACCGAGGCCTGCAGTTGTGGTGTTTTCTGCACATTCTTTCAGAAATCCTTAATTAGACTATCAGTGGGGAAACTGGTCATTAAGGCATTATTGATAATAAAGGAAGTACTGCATAATTGCTGTTTTTGGTTTTAAATTATCATGGTAAGATACAACTTAAAAAAGCTGAAAATGGAGCAAAACCTTTCAACAAAAACACAATGTTCTATGAAAAGTCTAATTATTATTTCTGTTTTTCTTTTTTAAACACCTTGGGTAAAAAAAAAAAGTTATTTTATCCATTTATTTTCTATGCCGCTTTGTCCTTGCCGGACAAGGAGGTGCTGGTGTCAATTTCCAGTGGTCGTTGGATAAGGGTAGCCTTGTAACTGGACACGTCACCAGTTACAAGGCAGTACAGAAACACAGCAGGACAAAAAACGTGAGCACACACACATTCATATAAAGAGACCAATTAACAAATGGTCATGTGTTTGGGAAGAAACTGGAGTACCTGGAGAGATTTCAGAACCTAATTCTTTCTTCTTAAAAGGCAACAGTGCTATTCAAACGTTTTATCTAAAAATATACAAAACAAACTTCATCAAAGAGAAATAAGAAATAATTTGCAGCACTTTTCTGCAATTTTTCTTTTTTTATGGCTTCTTTTGGTGACAAAATCAAATGATCCGGCACAGCTTGAGGTCTAAACCAGCCCATCTGTCAAAATTCACATCCAGGCATAGAGATAACTGTCAACTCAGGATAACTCTAATTTGATAATCACTCACAAGCACACACAGTGAAACTGGATATCGGAAAACTATTTCCTCCTGTCTGTGCAATGTGTGACTGTACCAAGGGAGGAGCCATGTTGGGGTGATAGGTTACGATGCTGCAGACTCGTAGTGCTGAAGGGCTGAACCCGGCCCTGAGCCTGGGAGGTTTCACTGCCTGTGACGGCTTTGTGTGGAAGTGTTTCATCACTGCCAGTGCAGGGATCTACAAAGGCAGGAGAAAGATAAAGGTGAATCTTTGTGCTTTACCTGCAGGTATGTCTGGAAAAACACTGCAGCCCTGTGACATGCTAGAGGAAAACTAGACTATTTAAGCTGACATTAATGTGATTTCTAATTGAAAGAAGAATTCTTTCCAGCTTAAAGACACTCCAGTAGCAAATTTTCTAAATAACCAAAAGCACAAAAAAGTATTGCTGCAAACATCTTTATTGCATTTCTGGTTTTTCCACCAGAGATGCAAAAACCATCTCTGGTGTAAAATATACCAAAGATGGTTGTATATTTTTGCTACTCAGTTTCTGTGTAACCAGCAGCTTAGAAATACACTCCTGTACAAAATGTTCTAATTGTCTGAACTACCAAGAGCACAAAAAAGAAATGCTGCAAACATGTTATTGCATCTCAGTTTTTTTAAAATTATGAACAGTTTTAGATGTGGAGAAAATATGAACAAAAAAACATTTTCTTTTAGAGATTACAATATCAGCAGCAAAATGGTAATCAGACATTTTTTCTCTATAATGTCCAATAAAAAAATTTGTAAAAAAAAATAATAACTCACACTTTCAGTATTCAAATGTACCATCCAACAGCCAGTACTTTAATACAATTTATGTATTAAATGTGGTTATCTTCATAATAACCATATTTGAAACAATTAACAAGTAACTTGCAGGATGCTTTTCCTCCTCAAAATTGCAATATGTAACTTTTATAAAATATATGTTTTATACATTTTTGTTAAAACTGTTACTTTATCATGATTGTACAAAATGAGAGAAAAGGAAAAAAAATGAAGCTCCTCCCTGTAGTACTACTGCCATTTGCAGAAATACACTGATTGTTCACAAACAACCTATCAGAGCCAGGAGGAAGGTCTTACTTAGAACTGTCAATCATGTTTGAGTATGCGCTGCTTACACCGTCCCCTTTAAGCTCTGCTACACTATAAATTATGGTAGTGTTGTGAAATTGGAAATGCGAGGAATATCCTACTTAGTGCATTTCTAGTTTTTAATTTGAGTTGTTTCTGACCATTTATACATATAAATATGTCCAGATTAAAGTTTACTATGTCTGCGTAAACAGGAAGTCAAAAACCAGACAGACAGATTACATTACTTATAAAATATTCAGCTGCTAAATCAATGGTTGCGCTGACACAACTCCACCTTCTACAGGTAATGTGACACTTTCAAACTGTCTTTTGCCCTTGAGCATCTTTACTGTGACCTTAGTCCAGATCAGATTGTATTGTACACTACTACACACTTAACTGTCTGAATCTTACAACTGCTGCAGCTTAATATAGTCTGGTTCTAAAATGAACACCATGTAGGTCTGTGTGATACTTTCACAGGGACTGCAGCATCTCTTTATACTGCAGCAGTCTGAATCCACCTGGGAGAGTCAGCACATTTTCACTTTAACTGAAGCAGATACCAAGCCAGGAAGAGCACTGACTAATAGGCAGAGCTATACAGCAATTTATGCTGTTGTTTGCATGCTTGGCTGCATGTGCAATATTAATCCAACCTCCACAACAGCAACACGATGAGTAGCAAGAGGCCTCGGGCACTCTGATTGGTACCTTTCTATTAGTAGTTGCAACAAACTCTTGGATTCTGGTTACTATGATCGGTTTTCTTTTCTTGTTCTTTTTATTTTTATTTTAGCTAAAATTGTATTGTTGCCATCTTGCTGCCAGGCAGGGGCGCCGCCAGGAATCTTGGGCCCCATGACAAAAAATTAAATAAACAAAATACCAAAATTTAATGAGAAAACCACTGAAGCCACATCATTGTAGAGAGAGAAAAACTTTTAACATTGCTACAATATAACATTTCTGCAATAAAATTATTTTTTTAATTGTGTGAAGTGGTATTCTAAATTTCATGAATACCGTAAGCCAATAGTCATCACTTCAAATAAATCACTCTGTGTTTATTGAACATGAATTTCACTTTCTTATTCAAATAACTGAAATAAAACATGTTACGACAGATTTCTAATTTATTGACTTGCGCCTGTATAATCAGAGCACAGTCAAATAGAAAAAGCATCATGACTTACAGTGACATTGGTCGTTGTGACAGCTGTCGTTGGACGAGGCGCTGGAGCTGCGTGTGATGCCTAAAGCAGCTAGTCGAGCAGCTGGAAGGCTGGAAAAGCCTGGAGGACGGAGACCGGACTGGCCCGACTTCAGCAGGACAGTTTTGGGCATGATTTCTGGACCTTGGCAAAAATATACGCAGTTTTCCATGTGGAGTACAACACAATGAAGCTGGGGTTCCCTTTTAGGTTATAATTGTTGTGAGATGACTGGTTAAATGTATCTAATTTACACATGGAAATAAATAAATAAATAAAAAACAGCACAAAATCATAAACCTAGTAAAAAAATACATCTATTCAGAAATTTAGAGCACGATATAGAAGAGACCAGCATGCATCAATATTTATCAATATTCATTGCATCATTTATGCAATGAATATTACCAGAAAGTTAACCTTTTAAAGATTTCTCAAACTGATGGAGGTTAACTTTCCACCATCTTACCTGCTTGGTCCTGGAGGCCTGGGGTGGACACGCTTGCTGCACGGCTGGTTAGTGGAGCTGACCTCTGACCCATCTGCAGGACTTTTGTCTTTGCCATGGGCTGTCTGGCGACTGCCCCCAAACCTAGCTGAGGCCTCAGAGTTCTAGGTGAATGATAGATGCCTCCACCATCTTGGTAAAGATGCTGATGAAGGACATTAGCAACCAATTACTGTCACAAGAACTACATTTCCTTTCACAATGAATATATTGAAGTTTAGGGCTGCAATGTGAAAAAAATTGGAAAAGGTAAGGGAGAATGATTATGTTACATCTTGATTGCCATTGTATGTCAGGAATAGGTGAAATCCAGAATCCACATCTCACCTCTTGGACGTATTTCTTCGACATTTCTTCATGAAAGCTCTCTGATTTCCCGCTCACCCTCTGAGGTGTGGTGTTCCCTGGAGGTTTCACGCCCATCGGAGCTGCGCCTGGCGGATAGTACCCCGCCTTCTGCAACTCCTGTCGATATTTGTCGAACAGTACATTGGAGGAGCTGAGCACCGGAGTGGATCTGGATTGAGGAACCCCCTTTGAGTCCCTCTGAGCTTGTGCACCAGAAGAAGATGGTGGTTGAGTTGCCTTTGTTAAGCCTTCAGACTGGGTGTTGGTGTCTTGTGAGTTTGCTGGTGTGCTTTTTCGAACGTACGTAATGATTTTTGGCCTCACATTTTTGGGCTTCTGTGGTAGAGGGGGAATTTTGGGCTCATTTTCTTTCTGTTGAGAGATTATAGGTTTGGGAATGCCACTATTTATGTTTATTTTATTTGGAAGTCTGACGATCTGACTGACATTTTTTTGAAAAGCGACACTTCTTTCCATACTCAAAGCCCTTGTGCTCTGGACTTTAGCTGGAGAACCTGGTGGTTGTCTCTTGGGTGAGCAGGAGGTATTTTTGGGAGTTGCCAAGGCTGCAGATTGACCAGGGCTTCCCCATGTTTTCCTCCGCTCCTGAGATGACAAGCTGGAGCTGTTCTCAAAGGAGCCCTGCTTTTTCAGGCTGTTATCAAAAGAAAGCTGCTTCTTCAAAGAATTCTCAAAGGATGGCTGCTTTTTGAAACTCCTGTCAAAAGAGTTTTGTTTCTTTAGACCGTTATCAAATGAGCCTTGTTTTCTTATGGCTTTTGGTTCACTTGATGGCTGAGTTGCTTTTGCTCCACTTTTGACTGGTTTTATCAACTCAAGGATTTCACTGGCTTGTGTGCTTTTATCCATTTTAGTTTTGCTTTCTGCACAGAATAAAGCTTTGTGGTCTGTATTATCACAATCTCCCTTTGAAGTGGTTTTTCCTTCCACATTCCTCTGGTTATTATCCGTGTTCTGCTCGTTGCTTACATCCTTGCTTATGACACCATTCTCCACTTGCTGTTGCGGTACAATAATTTCTGGGTGAGGTGTTGAATTTAAATTCATGTCTAAATCTTGCTGGTGCGTTGAGCTTTTTCTAGCTGACAAGGAGAGATCAGCTTTTAGGGGGGCTTTGTCTAGCTCAGAGACGATGCTACAGGTTTGGGAGGCCGCAGTAAGATCCTCTGAGAGGGCAGAGTGGTTACCAGGGGCAACGTGCCAGGAATCTGTTGTCGGAGTAGCAGTGGTGGACAAGCAGGTCACAAAAACATCGCTATCAGAGACATGAGACGCTGATGATTCCTGCTCACAGGCAACATCCACAACCGACTTCATTCCTTTACGATTTGTACCGTCTGTTGCCTGTTTTTCTGTGGCGTTACTGCACGGTGAGGTCTTCTCTTGATGTTTCTTCCTCTCTGTGAGCCCGACAAAATCTTCCCCATCCTCAACCAAATAAGCCTCCATCTCCTGACACTCCAACATCTCAAACTCAGCCAGCTCGGGGTCGTCACACTGAGAGTCTGTGCCCCAGATGACAACTTTGTCTTGCTCTGCTGTTTCAGTCATTATCCCTGACAGAGAGCCAGTATGTCCAGTTCTCCCATCATCCTCCTCTGTCTGAACTCTGTTGGCGTTTGTATCGCCAGCACCCTCCTGGTTGTTGTTCCTCAACTCCCGGTCACCAACTTTCTCTACTTGATCACACATTATGGACAAAGCTAAGAGTCTGTGGCACCCTAAGGAGGTCGTTCACATCACTCATCCATAGCATCAGTTATAAATCTCTGCCTTCTCATTAAAAAGCCTTACATGCAGAAGAGGAGCACATAATGACATGCTTTTTTCCAGCATTGAAGGAATCAGAATGTCTCAGATAAGAGCAAACTTTGAAGAGATGTCCTCATTAGATCTTTCTGGAGTCTGTAAGACGAGAGCAAAATAAAAACAGCATGACATTAGAATTGGTATTACAGCCTGATCCCACAATATTTGTCATTAGGGCTGAAATGATTCATTGGATTAATTGTGGTGAATTGATTATTGAAATAAATGTCAACTAATTTAGTAATTGGAATATACAGACTCAAGAAAAGTCAGACATTCAGAGAAGTAATTAAGCCAAAACTCTACAAAAAATATAGATTTTGCATTTGGGATAAAACAAAGCGCTTTACCTGTACATATATATTCCACTCAAAACTCAGGTTGCATAGTTTTATCTTCATCCTGCTTAAATATTGCACCTTTTACTATCCATCTATTAATTGGTTAATCCAAAATAAAAAAATTTGACTGCTCATCAAATTTTGTTTTTTATTTAACTTTTAAGAGGCATCATAGTGGGACTCAGTATCAGTAAATGTCAGATTTTAATGTGAACCTAAATAAAATATCAATGGTTCTTGCAGGACCCACAGATAACAAAAAATCTGCTAGGATTTATAGTTTTTAGAAAACTTGTTTCTAAGCAAGTTAACCTGAAGTATATATTGTGTAGTATGAATGAACACTTAATACAACTTGCCCAGGTCTATATGTGACATAGATAAAACTATGTGGTATCAAAACAGGAGACAGACCTCACTAGTCCTCACAATGCCCTAAAAGAAGGATTTAACAACAACATTATCAATAATGATGACTGGAGGGAAAGGAACAAAGAGATGATCAAATTATATTTTTGAACCACACAATCAAAGAATGACTGAATATCTGCCCTGTTTTTTGCAATGTCGAGTAACATTAACAGAGAGGAAAACAATATAATTATATTTATACAATATAAATATAATTTTTAACTTGTCTGTTCCCCCATCAGTTGCATAGATATTGTCATAAATAATGCATTATATGGCAGCTGTTACTTTGGGCTGCATTTTCAATTCTAATTTCAGATTTTTTGTTGTTGCATGCACTTATAAATGCAACAAGAACGACATCGACCGTGGCTCATCACTGTTTGACTTGAAAGAAACTATGTTGTCTTCTGAGAAGTGAATAATAGTTGCATGCTATGCTGCAGGCAGAACAGGAGGCTCTTCGCTCTGTTGATGGCTGCATTTACTGTGAAAGGGTTCGCATTTTCAGAGCTCTTGTGCAATTAAAGGGACAGCACACCATGTTCGAGCTGTGCAGCACTGCTAATAATATAGTGGCAGAAGCAATAACGTGGGTGGATGAATCCTTCAAAAAAGGTTACTGAAAGATTTGTTACTTTGCCATATTATTTGGGATTTTCTGCAATAAATTTTGGATAGCAAGTAGGGATCTGTTCAGTAATGCAAATGCTTTTTTGTTCTTGTCTCAGTTTATGGAGAAAGGGTAGAAATGGGGCTGCATATCTGAAAATTATGCAGTGATCAACATGTTAAATATAATGATAATGTAACCAGTTGTAATAAATCCATATTAAGGTTTTCTGTTATTATGATGAATGTCAATCATCTTGGATACTATCACCTATGTCAAGTATGGACATTTAGTGCAGTGAAATTAAGATTTTGTGATACAAGTACTTGCATTATAACAACCAAGAGATATTGGATTCCAAACAGTTTTTTGTATTATTTATTATTGCAGACACTGATGTTGTGATATATTTGCAATGTACTGTGGAACACTAGTTGAGAAATTATAAATCCAGTCATAATGCTTGATATTCTTGTAATCTCTTTCTTTTATTTTGGATACAACACCACTACCCTAATCAAGTCATTGCCAATAATGTGTCACATTTACTATTTGTTTAATTAAAATAATACACAAAAAATGTTGCATAGGTTATATATAGGATACAGTGGAATTGTAAAGGAAGAAAACGGTATGTAATGCACTCTACTTATTAAAACATCAGAAAGAAGCCAATGAAATGCCTGAATCCATCTCCAACTGGAATCCAGTATTTTGGTTTTCACTCAGTGGACGTCCCATTCCTGCTGTTCATGAACAGCTGGAGTTTGGGTCCTCCCCAGATGTGATATTCTGATATTTTAATATTTTAAAGAAATTGGAATCTTTGATAAAGTAAATGATACAGATCATTTTTCAATCGCTATATGTCTCTGAACGGACTTTGAGCTGCTCTGCACTTTGTGCATTTAAAGCCCCAGTTTCTGCTGAGATATTGTTTGAAACGGTTGCTGAGGATCCCTGTCCAGCTGTGGAAGTATTTGAATTTAACATATCACAGAAGTACAGTATTGATGTACTGACAGAATGTAAATGACTGATGCTTATATGGTGTTACAGCCATCGAAAGCAACTGCGTCTTGGCCATAATCCCACTGACCAGAGCATGGTCATGGTTATAGCTTTAGTAACAGCTGAGCACATTCACATATATCACAGCAGTAACATGAGTGAGAGCTGTTAAAGCTTTACTTCATTCTCTTCTGTGGGCTGGAGATTCACTGGCGTTTAATAAATTGTTTACTACATATTTAAGACTAAACTGCAACGTAAAACAGCCCAGACTCTCCCTCAGGGTTGAAGAGCACACAAACAAAAGCATGAGTGATTTAATAAGATGGAGTGAGGTTGGAGGTAAATCTTGTAAGAATGTGTCTTTAAGTTGTTTTGAAGCAGAAGAAAAACATATACAAGATAAATTTTTAAATTTGAGCCTTTTTCCCCATGCCTATATCTAGATTTCTATTCTTCCATATTTTTTATATCTGTGAAGTTTACCAACTTACTTACTTACACGATCACAATACAATAAAAAAAGCTCCAAAATATTTACTTGGATCATTTTGACCCACATGAGCTCATATGTGCCAGTCAGGTTTCTCAAATATCTCTGCTGCAGGAAGTTTTGCAGCTGCTCAATTCCGCAAAGTGGAGGAAATCAAAGGCACAAGTTTCCTGCCATTTCCCTTCATCTTTTCAGGCAAAAAAAAAAAATGTAATAAAGGATGACTGCAAAGGATTTCCTGACTGAATTCCTGTACAGTAAAAGAGCCTTGAAAGTCCCTCTGATCTCAGCCGTTCCCAAAAATCCACCTGCATTAAGCTCTCATCGCCAAATCGAAGAATTTATCCGCTGCTGTTTAACAAGTTCATTCAGCTCATAAAATCTAACTGGACATTTAATAAAACTGTCCTGTTGCCAAGCCTCATTATAATGATCAGTGTTTTTTTCCTCACAAAAATGTGAACCTGCAAAGGGCTAAACAAAGGCTGGATTAATCTGCTCTGTGCACAAACAGAACTTCAGTAAATGTCTTTGTCACACACAGCAACCTGTTAGCAAAAAACTAAACTACTGAATACTGCTCTGCTTCATGGTTTTACTCCCCATTTCTGTCCCTTACACAGCAGAAATAAAAACATTCTTGTGAAGGCTTGACTTATGTCTACAACAAGAAGAAAAACATGTACCTGCAAAAGATGAATGCAGTTCACTAGTTTAGTTCTATTTGCTTATGGTTACTTAGATTAAGGCGAGCTGCAGAGATCTCCCACAGTTACTTTCCACTTGCAGACACATGAGACAAGCTGATTCAGTAAAGCCCTCTGCTGTATACAAACCGATAAATCACATATCAGATTCCTTTATATGTGCACTTCCTGTTCCTGCCGATCAGGCCTCATACAGCAACGCAAGAGGTTTTAATGAAATCATAGTATGAATTGATTTCTGCTTTCAGGTCTCTCAGGTGGATTACAGGTTGAACATTTCCAGGATTGATGGGGACTTTGAAATACAGGAGCAGCCATACTTATCAGCAACTAAATGTAAGAAAAATTAAATCCTGACATGTCATGGAATTACTGTCACATTTGAAGCGCATAGTGCATGTGTAATGTCATCATGGGGGTGTAATTTACAGTATTCTGCTGTATCATACCCAGGTATTTTACTTTTTCAGTAGTCCCCATTTGGCTTTTTTTTTTTTTTTTCATATATAAGGATCAACTGACTCATTGGAAATAAAACATTGTTTATTGCTGACATTCATTTCATAGCAGGTCATACCATCATTTTCACCTGAGTTGACTGACAAGCTGTATAACATAGTGTGATATGCTATTAGTAAGTCACTATGGTTATTGCAACACTATAACCACAAATGACAATATGTGCAACATACATGTCATGTGTGAGCTGTGCTGTCCATGTGAGATTGTGCTCTTCCCATAAATGATTACTTTATTTTATCTCTTTTTTTCCACACATCATTACAAATAAATGTGCCAGTCAGTGTAAAGCACACATACTTGTTCAAACAGAAGTAGACAATCTAAAGTTTTGATTGTATCAAGTGAATTCATTAACATGCCACAAGACATTAACAATTTATATTTGTATCTTTTTGTGTCAAAGATCACTATAAAGTAAACACGATGGAAAACACTCTTGGAATAAAAACACAATAGCCAAATGCTGTGTTAAGTCTAAAGAACAACCTTGTGTTAGCTTCTCCTAAGCTTTCTGTTGAAAGCCTATAAAATGTGAAGAAACTCTAAGATGAACACCAGTCTGCTTTGCTCATTTCTGCAGCATTTTATCTACGATTCTCTTTGTGGTTCTTAAATTTTCATTGTGCGGATCAATCCCAGCAGCCTGTATTGAGCCAGCTCACATGAAATTTCTTCACACCAAATAAAGCTTAGACCTCCCCTAGGGCAACCAGACATCCAGGGATGCCTGGCAAGAGATCATTTTCAAGAAAGTAGCTGCAGTTCGGTAAAAAGGCTTGTTTCTCCTGTGGTCTTGATTGCTTTTCCATGCCTTAAATTGAATTCCAGCTTGAAATCAATCCAGCACAAAGTCAAACCAATGCACAGACAGGCCATGCCATCAGTATTTATCAGAGCAGTGGTGATAGATATGATATCATATCTATCAAATATTGAAAATGTAATGTAATCTTTCAATATTACGTTTTGAAAGATTTATTCAATCAAAACTGAACAGTTTGAGTTAGAAAAACATGAGTACAGTGTAACAGTAATTGAAGAGATAAACTTGATTCTGTTCACACTTTTAAGAAAAATGAGCTGCTTCTTCTGCCAGCCAGAACATGTCCAATGTCGAATTATTATTTACAGTATGTTGCACATACATTTATATCCTTGAACTTGTTTTTTGTCACTCAGAAATGTCAATGTAATTTATCTAGATTTTCTGTGACAGATCAATTATGGAATAACTGTAAAGTAAAAAAAAAAGCAACACCTATGGTTTTTACAGTTTTGTGTTTTTTACAAATAAAAAGAAAAAAACCCCAAAAAGCTCATAATCCACACCTATTCAGCCTGAGTAGGAGAATTTTTTGAGAGGAGAACTTTTAGTCAGCAAATCTAGCTTTTATGGAACAATGTAAATCAGAAGACATCATAGAAAGAGACAAAAGTTTAAAGTTTATCACAAGCCATGTAAGAGTCAAAGCAAACAAGTAGAAGAGACTAGAAATCAAACTTTTTTTCCCCCATATGTAAAACTCTACTCTAATTGACAATGCATGTGAATTAGAACACATAATTTCTACACTAAACAATTGTGTTGGCTGCACAATGCTGTAGGGATGGTTTTCTTAAGCAGATAATGAAACTATTCAGAGTCAATGGTAAAAAAAACTAAACATATCTGAATCCTGGAAGAAAACCTCTTAGAGGCTACAAAAGAGTTGAAACTGGGGTAGAGAATTACCTTTTGTTTTGGTAACGACCAAAATCATAACCAAAGCAAGTATTGATTCAGGCTGTTCAGACACATGTAACTTGGAAAAAACAAGTTCCACACTTCCTTGTGAAATTTCTTTCTAATTGGGGCCTGCTATGCAATAGCAGGAATCTATTACTCTACTCCCAATAAGGTGTCTCTTTATTGGGGCCTGCCATGCAAAGCAATGGCAGGAACCTATTTTTATGACTCTTAAATCCAATTTGTATAATAATTTGGAACACGGCGTAAAGTCTCATAAAATGTAAGGACTCAAGTAAAGTGCATATGATGTATTCCGAATAAAGTGCAGTTCCTTAGGGAACACACTCATGCTTTGCTGGACAGTTATAGCTGTACGGTACATTAATGCTAGCACGTGCGCCAGTTTCTTTCTTGTTTTCCTGCTGTTGCTGTGCTCCTCAAACACCTCAGGCAACCTGATAATTATAGCACAAGGGATAATTAGGAAATTTCTGCCAGTCCTAACAACACGCTTCCCTGAGCATATTTTTCCCCTCACCATCCCCCATAACCCAGCGACTCACCCTGCCACCTGCCTCCTGACAACCAGGAAGGACCTTCGCTGTGATGAAATCTGTACACTTGTTTTGACTGTGGACTGCAATAACTTGTCGTCTCCTGTGAAACTGAGGCTTCCTCTACACCAGGAGTTATCATCCTGAAGCAAAACAGAGATCAAGACCTTCGTTTAGTGAACTTAGCTTCACTGGATGGTTTGTGCAGGAGTCTCATGAAATATTGAGGATGTATGAAAATGGAGGCACCAGTCTCCCTCCAATTTTTAATGCCTGAGTGGTTCTGATTTCTTTGTGTACCCACTCGAAGTCTGGAGCATTAGGTGTGCAGGTGTTAATGAATAAAAATGTAACATAACCTACAGCTTTCAGGCCATAGATGTAAACCGTATTCGTTCTTTGCTGTGACTGTCACATCTGGACTAACTGTGAACTGTAACCAGCTGAATCTGTCATCTTAGTTTTACTCATCTCCAGTCCTTCCTTTTCTAAATATAATACATCTATATTCATCATCCAAAAAGAAAAAGGAAGGAGGGATATTGCAAATGCAAACATTACAGATGAAAAACAGGATATGGATAACTCAGGATCTGACAGAATAAAGGTAAGCACACCTACAAGAAGGAGATATTATTCCAGGATGACTATAATCAAGCTGCCACTCCTAAAAGAACAATTAACCACAGCTTACACGTTATTACAGACATCAGCACCAACAGGCTCACCCGCAGCATCCCAGCAGATGCAGCAGCCTTCATCAATCCCATTTATTACCGAGCCTGCGAGTGAGACGGAGACAAGCAGGACTCACCTGCTGTCCTTCAGGAGGAATGGAAACGCTTACCGCCTGGATTCTGCGAGTCCTCTTCTGAAGGGCTCCAAGGCGAAGAGAGGACGGAAGAGAAGCGAATCATCGGGTGTTAAGGCGAGATGAAGAGGAATCAGTCTGCAGGATTGCTGGAAAATAGGGAGGAGGTGAGAAGACGAGAGGTGACGCTGAGGTGGGTGTCGGTTGCCACCTGCTGGTCTGAACCAATAATTACACCCAATAACTTCACAAAAACAAGATGAAGTACTGCTCAGAAGTAAATGACAGAGTATTAATAATAATAAAACACTGAATATATCTTAGTACCTGAAGGGGTGATTTTTTTTTCTGGCAGTCTTTCAAAAATAACTAATTTAAATTAATTTGCTTTGTTTGGACTTTGCCATTTACTTTTTGTATTAAACCACTTGATGACATTTGAATTGTTGAAATATCTCAGAGATGTTCTGTGAAAGCCAACGTAAATTGCTGTCTGCACAATTTTGCACAGCGCACATCCCCTTAACCACAGCAGCCTCTTGGTGAAACATGGTGGTGGCAGAATCATGCTGTGGGGACGTATTTCTGAAACACATCTGTCCTACACACTGTTCTGAATTTTAGCAATAAAACGCCTCAAAAACATTTTTCTTCTCCACTTCCCAATTATGTCACTCTCCATTGGTCTAGCTTTTCAAAAACACATTCATTTAAGTTTGTGGTTGTAATCACGACAAAATGTGAAAAAGTTCAGGGGCTGCTATGTTATCGCTTGTGACACAACAAACAAGGTAATGTCTTGACTTTTGCAGCCTTTTGTAGGAAAGTGGGGGAAACTGCCTTAATAAACAATAGTCATTTGGAAAGCTGAGGAACTTCACTAAGAATGAGTGAAAACTTTTTCAGCAAAGGTCTTCAGAAAGCCTGGAGACCTGATGATTAAAACTCTTTCAAAAGAATTAGGAAAACAAACTCCTTAAAAGAATAAAGTACAGAGAGGTGACACGTGCAGCGCAGCATAAGAATCATTTCAAGAGATTTAACTGTCACATCACAATTCTTAAAGTTGAACTTAATTTCAACTGTATTTTTTTTTTCAATTTCAGTAATTAGAAGATCTGATACCATGTAAAAAAAATAAAAATAAAATTTTAAAAAATGAGGGCAAATTTAGGTTTTAACATTCACCATGATTTATTTACAGAAACAAGTAAATCCATAAACAGATGGTGGACAGAGAAAACAACATCTCAAATACTGCCAGAATATACTGTAGGTATTTACCAGAATGCCTCAAAAAAACATTGGGATAATGTGTATAAACCAGCACCTGGTAAACTGTCAATTTGACACATAGCTTTTGAACACTGTAGCACAGTCTGCATGGAAAATGCTTCATTTGGAAGGAGAAAAAACCTTTACAAGCCAACCAAACTTGAGTAAATTTGGCATATTCCTTTATATTGTTATTGGTATTTACAACATGAATTAAAACAACTTTATGAAGCACAATCACTCAATCAACAAAATCTGAGCATAGTTACATTTTATGTACATTGTCGGTTATCTTACATGAAAGCCAGCACCCTGACACTGTGACAAAGATCAACACACTATGTCAATAAATAGAGCAGTGTCCTGACATGGAACCATATAAATTTACCAGAATTGAATTCAAGTCTAGCAGACAAGTTAACGGAAGATAAGTAGAACTCAATATTAATGCAATTCATATTCAAGTACCGTAGATAAACCCATGGTAGAAATTTAAAATGGAAATTTTCTAATGCACACATTTCACGTAGTTGCCATTTTGACATGTAACATTCACGTTTGAGCTGCCTGGTATCGGATCTTCACACAGTCACAGTAGCTTTCATTGTCGTCATCATCAGTAAATTGTATCATACATAGCATAGTCCTGCTTGGGGTACGTCCTAATTAGGCTTGGGATTGTCCTAATACAATCCCAAGCATTTGAAGAGGGTCCAGAGCAAGACATTTACATGATCAGCGTAGGCATCTGTTGGTAAGCTTCACTCTTTATATCCATTAATTGTGTACAGACGGTGATTTTACGTTAGCCAACATCCCAGGAAATTGAGTTTTCTAAAAGCAGAGAAGATAAAGTTGCAAAATTGTTCCAGATTATTTAGTTGATCTAACAATCTGAATATTCACAAACAATAAAAGTGTTTAAAATAATTTGCAATGAAGGTCACCACGAAAGAGATGAGAGACTCTTTTGTTTCTGTTGTAGCTTTGAGTCTGTCTATCATATCACCAGTTCTATGTGCTGTACAACAGACAGCTGTTGATAAGGGAGACAAGAATGTAGTTGAAACATAGATCATTAAATTTTATGATGATCAAAGCAAAGTACTAAGTTTATGAAACAGGAGAATAAACTTTTGAATGCAAGTTTCTTCTAAAATCAATCGGATATTTTCCCAAATGATCAACAAGTCACATCAAAACTGAATCAACATGCTAGCATAAGCCTAGCATGTTCCACATGAAAGCACAGTTAACAGGAGAAATGTGCAAGTTTACTAAAGATTGTGGCTGTAAGACATATCTTTAAACATGTAAGACTGACCTGCAGAATACCTGAAAGGTCAAAATATTGGCTGCTCTTGTGAAGAAATGATAATACAATGTCTGGAATATCACTGGTGAGTGAGTTAAATGCAACACAGTCACAGTGGTGATGCTAACCACGTATTAATGATGATACATAATCAGAAACTTTAAAGCTACTAAATTTTGAAGCATAAGTTCAGCATTGATTGCTGGGCAAATGGCTCGAATGGCTTGGACCTGTACTGCAAACTCACTCTTGCAGCTGCTAGAGTGAGTTTGAGAAGAGCAAATTAAGCGAGTTTTGACCACTCAAACAAAACTTGACCACAATAAACCTGTTCTTCCTGTTTAAATGTATATGCACAAAAATGTAAAAATGGTCCAAAAATAAAAATTTCCATATTCCTTAAAACCGGATTTTCGTACTCCAGAGCATACTTTATATACAGACAATAAACTGCATTGTCATCTCATAACAAGTATCAAATGTTTAAAGAATCTCACCTTTAAAGTTGTGACATCTCTTTGGGAAAAAGACACTTAAAATAATCCCTCTCAAATATCTGACAAAAACTCCATATTAGCAGCTTTGCAGGTTTCAGATAAAACGTGCAATTTCCCCTCATAAAAACAACACTCATCTTTACACCCAACAAACTTGTGTCATTGAGCGGCTAATTTGCAACACGTTGACGCATTGCTCTAATTTGTGATTAGAGCAATGAGTCAAAGTATTGCTCTAATTTGAGCAGCTCATCAAAGGTAGCATAATGCATTTCCTTGAGATGTAAAATTAAAGCATAAAGCAACAATTTTTTCAGTAACATAAATATTTTTTTTCAATGCACCTAACACCTAATATATGCGTTAGGTGTTCTGGCAGAAAACTGAGTGGGTGAATATCAGCTCTGTCAATAATCTCTGTAATTCAATGTAAGCAACAGATATTAAAACATTAGGCTCTGAGTCTGTGAGCCACAGATAATTCTGCACAACAAATATATCACTGAAAATATGTTTGTTGTTTTGGCGTGTTGTCAGTTCGGAGATAGCGAACTTTAAAAACAGACATTCAAGGGTGCATGCATGCATGGATCTGTAGCGTTTTCTGTGCAGCTGTTTCAGAAAATCTCAAAGTGTGTAAGCACTCGTTTCCTCATCAGTCTCTCCGTCTCGAGTGCAGTTCGGTGTGTTCAAGGACTCCTTCTCTCTGGTCATTGGCTCTCCTTTTATTGAGCAGGCATCAGACCTGGTCGCCTCTGCACTGTTCCGAAAGCCATAGAGGAAGTAGATAACGATACCTGCAGTAGCGGAGGAATATCAGGTCAGAGAGGTCAGACTATACTTAGAAAAGCTGGCAGAAAATGTTGCACTCTTGAGACACAGTACCTATCAACATCCAAATGGTAAAGCGCACCCACGTTCCTTTATTGAGCTGCATCATCAGGTAGATATTGACAAACATGCTGATGATGGGAATGAAGGGCAACAAGGGAACCTGTGGAGAGAGAATCCATTTCAAAAGGTGTACTTAAAAAAACTCCTTCACAAAAACATAGTTCTGAAATCTATCAAGATAAATGGAATGAATGACTTCAAGTATCTAGAAGGAAATTCAGCAAAAGAAGTGAGAAGAGCAAAAAAAAAGATTTCACGGTTAGGTTTCTCTATGTCATCACTGGTTAAATAAAGTATCAATAAAATATTTAAGAAAAACCTTTGACTTAGTTTGTTCAAAAACTGTCATTTAGTTGGGTTCCCTGCTCATCACTGAAAGGGAGTTATACAAAAATCTTCCTGTAGTGGTACTAGTGGGCATTACAGGTCCAGTGTGAAAGCTTAATAAATATTTGATATTTGCGAAGGTTTTCTAAAGAAGCAGAAGTTCTGTGCTCTTCAAAGCAGCTGCCCAACACAAAATATCAGTGATAAGAGAGGAAAAGCAAGAAATAGTGGTACTAACAATATGAACCCTGGATGGCTTACTAATTGGATTGCTTCTGAAAGCAGTTGGGAGCACTGAGTTTGACATCCATGTTTATCTCTGCTTTACTTCAATAATATACTGCTACGGTGCTGTTTTGCGTTGGTCTATCACATAAAATGTCCCAAAAATACACAGATGTTTGTGGCGGTAACATCCCAGAAAGTGAAAAGATTAAAGGAACAAAAAATTTGCAAAAGGTTAAAAGTTCAAACTCACCTTAAAGGCTAGCTTGACTTTGCTCTGAGGCTGCCTGAATATAATAAAGGTGAGAAGTACACAACCCGCCATGGTAACACTCATCAGAACCAAAGCCCAGGGGGCCAGAGTTTGTTGAGCAGCAACAATACTGAAAACACACATCAGAACAACTGGTGGAGAAAAAAAAAGGAGACCTCGTCAGGCTCTGGGGCAGTTCAACATGAATTGTTCACTTTCATCCTCGTGCGTGGCTTACCAAGAATGCTGGTGCAGATATTGACGGTACGACCAGATAAAGGAGTGGGTTCAGGGTTGGACGGGGACAGGAGATTCTTGATGCTGACCGTATCTTCTGGTTGAGGAAAAACATCAGAGTTCCCTTCGCTGTAAGACTCCGGCTCATCCTGGGTGTTGGCCATCTCATAGGCCGTACTCGGCTGCTCAGGCTGGTACCTTCACATAACAGACGAACAGAGAGCAGACAAGTCACTAAGGATGGGGAGGTGGGACTTAAAGATGAGGTGAAATCATTTAACAATAAACAAATGTTATATCTTTTAAAAGCAAGAACTGGGTGCATGAATACAAAATCTAGCACAATCTACAAAAATTGTAGATTGTGTTATAATCTAGTAAGTTTAAAATTATAAATATATGCTGAGATGGAGGAAGCAGGTCAGAGAACTAGGAGAAAATAAAAAGCTAGGAGAAAATACTTAAACCATCTAGTATGTGCTAAAGTTTGAGAATTCAGAGGTAGTTCTTTAAATGCTCAATTTCTAATCTAAGAATTAATTTATTCTCATTGCATATATCTAAACTTCAAAGTCAGAAGTATTGCATATTTCTTGGTATTTGGTTTTGGTTATATGTCTAATGAAACGGTGAGAAAAACTATTACCTGAGTACCAACACACAGCCTGCAACCATAGTATAAGCCATCAAAGTGCCAATAGACATGAGGTCCACCAGGTCCTTAAGCTCAAACAGGAAAGCCATCACAGCTGCAGGGCACAGAGGAGAAAATACACATCAGCAGAGTGATTTCAACAAGAACACACAGCAGAATTAGATTCAATATTATTGATACAGTATTAAAAAGTCTAAAAATAGAGCAAGAAACTGCCAATCTATTACCGTACAGATCAAATATATTTACAACTATGATTTTTCCCATCCCTCCTCCTTCCACATGGGGGCGCTGTTGACTTTGGCTTTATCTCGGTCACCTACCAGACATCAGCCCTGCCACCAAGGTGGAGACGATGGGCGTCTTCCTCTCGCTGACACGAGCCGGAAACGAGAAAGTCACCCTGTCACAAGCCATAGCAAAGATAATGCGTGGCAGCGGAAACATGGAGCCAAGGAGGCTATGTCACGGATGAAGGGAGGAGGAGGAGGAGACTTTAGAACGTAGCTGCTGTTCCACACGAGCCCTCAAACATTGTCAGCCCAACAGAACAGCTGCTGCGTCAGCTAAAGTTTGCTGCCTTTGTGCTGCGTTTGCATGTTAGGTGTTGAGTGGCCTGCTTCGCCACATGTCGTGCAGCATTCTGCCAGTGAACTCACCTGAGACTATGCCGGCGGTTACTGTAGCTGTTAGCGGGGTTTTGGTTCGCGTGTTGATTTTAGCCAAACATTTGAAGAGCAGGCCATCCTCTGCCATGGCCCAGATCACTCTTGGCATTGGGAACATGGAGCCCAGCAAGCTGGTTGGTGCAGGGAGGGAGAAAAGAGCATGCAATGTCAAGGAAAGCACAGACACACAGCTCAGATATGTATACGCATATTAGAAAAAGCATATAATGAGGGCCATTTATGTCACAACAGAATAATTTTATTAACATTTTACTGTATGCTTATCCGTGACTTAAAGAGCTATCAAAAATTGATTGTTGTATCTTTATGGCTTACTAAGGTTTATGTTAGTTTTCTGCGAGTATATCATGTAAACGTAAAATATGCACCACTGGAACTTTTGCATAATTCCCGAGTGTGGTGTAAATTTGGATCTACCCAACTGTGGTCTATGCAATTACTTTAATAAGAGCAAAAAATGTATTTCACTTATTTTTTATGGTTCCTGAGCAACTCCAGTTGTTTTTGAAGTATTTCATATTCTCCCTAGGCCTCCATGCAGGGTTTTCTGCGTCTCCACATGAGGTACTGCTATTCTTGAATAAATGTGGGAACTAATTGTTTAAAGCTAGACATTCATATTCAATCGAGAGACTTAAGAGGTGACATAAAACTCAGAAACACATATGTACCTCAGAAACAAACAAAGAAGGAAGGAAGGAAAAAAGGAGAGAAAGAAACAAACAAGGAAAGAAACCATAAAGCAAAGAAAGAAACAACAAAACAAAGAATGAAACACAGAAGGAAACAAAGGTTCATACCATTTTCTTTTTCCATATTTATCCACACATTGAAAATAGTTAAATTCCATATTTTTCCAGAAATTTGGATCATCATTTAATTTCAGAATCTACATGATTTTAATTTTGTATTTCTATATTGTACCAAAAACAGACAAAATGTTTCTAACGAAGATAATCTTTCTAATCTGTCACCTGCCTCATCCACCCCAGTCCTTCCGACCTACTATTCTTTAACTGCAGCTCGTCGGCTACCAGCGAGTAAAGCGTTATGTAAAAGAATTCACTACTCAGGGTAGCTGAGATGAATTATTCATTTTCTAAAGATTCCTGCTGAACAATTACGCGCCCTCTGTGGCTTCTCATGCTGAGAGGCAGTAGGAGACCCACTTACCTGGTCGACAGAGCACATAAAGAGCCAATGGCTACTGCATAATCGGCTCCCTCCCAGCCTACATACTGAAAGGCCACTGGAAGGGGGCTGTTCTTGTCCAGCAGGTAGTACGGCATCATAAAAGTGAGAGCCGCCGAAACGCCGAAGTAAGCCACAAAACAGATGAGGAGAGAGGCCACGATGCCGATGGGAATGGCCCTCTGGGGGTTCTTCACTTCCTCTCCTGAGGGGGAAATAATCAAAAAACGATATGTCAGGTAACAGTGCTCGTGTGTGTACTACCCATGTTAATGCATTTGCTGTCACCTGTAGTGGCAATGCAGTCAAACCCCACAAAGGCATAAAAACAGGTAGCAGCACCAGAGAGGACTCCTGTCCACCCGAATGGCATGAAGCCGCCTGCACCAAGAGTTCCAGCTTTAGGGTGGGGAAATGAGGTACTGGAAGTAAGAACAGAAAGTACTTATTTACTTTATGAAGATAATTAGCGATGGTAATCATAGTACACCGATCTTCACTGAACCTACTTATGGGTGGCGTTTCCAGTGGCGTTGAGTATCTCTTCAGGGTCCAGTTTCCAGTTTTTTAAGTCTCCTTTAACCAGTCCAGAGATGATCACAAACAGCAGGACAAGCACATTGACGCAAGTGAATATTTTATTCACCATGGCCGATTCTTTGACTCCAAAAGCAAGCAACGCTGTGAAAAGTAGAAAAGGAAAAAATATGATACCATATATGATAGAAACAGTGTGGGTGGAGGGAAGAAACCTTGTAATTTTTAAGCCCATTGTTTACGCAAAAAAAAAAAAATTATTAAAACATAGGAAGGACAGAAACAAGAAAAGAAGGAGTGACAGACGGATGGATGCAAAACTGAAACAATTAATCAGATTAATCGTGACTAATCGTTTAATGGAACAATCGTCAACTAATTTAGCAATTGATTAATTGCTAACTGGAGTATACAGACTCAAAAAAAGCAATTTGCTGAAAGAATAACACACTCAGAGCAGTAATTACGCTAAAGCTATAAATAGTTGAAAGAGAAATCTGCAAAATGCAAGAATATTTTTATGCAATTAATCGTCAGAATAGTCAATAAAGTAATCGATTAATAAAATATTTTTAGGTTGTAGTCCTAGATGGATGGTTAATTAAAGGAGGGATGGACAAATGGAAGGAGGGAGTGATGAATGAATGGATACAACGTTTAGACAGTAGAACATATATATAAAAAATAGAAATACAACTGATGCTCTAGACTAAGTTGTCTTTCATATTCTGATCCAGGAATGAAAAATCTAATTCCTTATTTTTCTAAATGTATCCACACTGTACCGGAGTCATGGAAAGACATTATTGTGTCTAACCTGTCAGAGAGAGTATGATGACGACAGCAAATATGTCTGGATACTCTGCCAGCCACGCTATATTGATTTTCATGTTTTGCCTACAAAATTGCTCAATGTGCTTTCCGGTGAGATCATCGAAGGTGGCGCTCCAAACCCTCGCCACACTTGCAGTTCCTGCACAGAGAAATCTTCAGGTAATTCACAAATCACAGAGATTAGCAGCCAGGTATTTCCCTTTCCTGTTTTTAAGTGATCTCACCAATGATATAGGAGAGAATGAGGTTCCAGCCCGAGGTATAACCCCCCAGTTCTCCCACCGTCACATAGGTGTAGAGGTAAGCTGACCCGGTTCTCGGGACACGGGCTCCAAACTCGGCATAGCACAGACCGGCTAGCATGGAAGCTAGCGCAGCGATAAGAAATGAGATGACGATGGAAGGTCCAGCGCCGTCACGAGCTACAGCACCAGAGAGCACATAAACACCGGCACCCAATGTGCTCCCAACACCCAGGGCCACCAGGTCAAAGGTGCTGAGGCATCGGACCAGCCGGGTTACGTTTGTGCTGCAGTCCACAACCTTCACCCTCAGGAGCTGCTTCCCAATGCCTTGTAATTTAGCCAGAATCATCTCTGTTAGCGCCAAAGGGACAAAAAAATACCTGTGGACAGAACAAGACTGCAATGGTGATGGGATTATGACACATCTGTAAACACAAGATATTCAGTTAAGCCTGTCACAATATAAAATTTTGCTGGATGATAAATTGTCCCAGAAATTATTGCGAGAAATTTTGTTTTCAGACCATTTTCAAGGAACATATTGGTAACGGCGTAAAAATGCAAGTTTGCCCTTTCAAAGACCAACAACTTTAACTTTGTAAAGAACACTTCACAATGGAACTAAATATATTTTAAATATCCAAAATAAAACATGATGACCACAAACCATAAATAAAATTAAAATAAAAACCACAAATAACCAAAACCATAAATTATAAAGTCTATGAACAAATTTGCTCTTCAAAAAATACCATTAAAATTTATTGAGCTCATTTTAATTTATTATGCGATTTATTATTACAGCAGGCTTATATTCAATGCTTATGACTTACAAAACGTATTCAAACCTCTTAAGCATTTAATTTTCATTGGAATTTTTTTTTATGAAAGATCAAAAAAAAATTCCAATGTTCAACTGTCAAGTGAATGGAAAGTTATTTAAGTTTTTTACCAAAAAATGCTTGAAAGTATAGCATGTAGTTGTATTTATTTGCTTTTGCCAATAAAAGCATGGAACACAGCAAACATGTGGGAGGAGACATTATGATCTGGTCCAAAACAATAGTTCTTATTGTCCCTTGTGTTGTTATCAAAGTGACAACCAAAAATATTGTGATAAATCTTTAAGTCCATCCCTACTGAAAAGGCTTGAATTTTCAATTACAGAAAATTGTGGGGGTGCTCATAGCAAATGTGTGTCCCACTTTTCAGAATCTTATTTGTAAAACAAAAATTAAAACCCTTTATCATTTCTCTTCCACTTCCCAGTTGTGCACTTATTTGTGCTGATCCTTTATATAAATTCCTGATGAAATGCATTGAAGTTTGTGGTTGTGACACGACACGACAAAATGTGGAAAGAGTGCAAAGGTTTCACAAGGCACTGCGTCCAGGCTCAGTGTAGAAAAGCATGACCTTAAGATCACACCACGTCTATGGGCATTCCAGGAAAGAGGCTCATCAGTTTATGGTGCTAATTTACAACATCCAATCAGGCTTAATGCCACAAATCCAGCATTTAATCTGAAAATGTCTAGGGCAGCTTTCTGGTTATTGAACACACCTCATTCAAAAACCAGTGACAAATTGACGTCTAATGTCCACACCTAAAATATGGGTGAACTAACTATTTAAATATCTCTTATTGTAAAATAGATGTTTTCTTAGTTAGTCCCAGTTACATCAACTATGCTTCGTTCCTCCAGAAAGCTAAATTAGCTTCTTTCAAATTTGTTCGAGCCTACAGCTTTATCGTAGTTTTCCTGTAAAATATCAATTACTAAGGGAGCTAACATGTACAATATTCTGCTACTGAAAAGAGTTAAAACGGAAGGGGACAATGTCTGATCAACAAAAACTGCTAAACAATTGTGACACTACAGTCATCGCTTCAAGCTTCCGCAAAAACAATACATCAGCAATTGAAATGATAAAGAAAAGTACTCACTTCCGTTTTACAACAAAATCAACACAGGTTCCTGACTTTCACTGCTGCCTATAATCTCACAATGCTCCCAAGCTTGATTGTCCAGATGGCACATCACCTTACCGCCAACTGTAGATGACATATTTACACTCAGGGGCTTGACATGTGACACAGATGCCAATTTGTGTACAAACCTTTCAGGTATTTGGTGTACAAATAGAACAGTGATATATCACATGGCCTCAGAGGCAGCTGTCTTGACACCAATAAACCCCCTTTCCTCTTCTGAGATCATTTCAAGTTCATATGTAGATAGAGACTACCTAATAGGACTATTTTTGCCTAAATATATGCAATTTACAATTTCTCAAGATGACATTGTAATATTTGTAATATAAAATGGTGGTATTATATTGTTGCCTTATCTATTTTAAGCAGTGAACAAACCTCAGATGAAGCCAAACAATTTTAAGGTGCGTGCCCAGGTCGTAGTGAACTGTTATACTGACTCATATGCAGTTGCCAAAACAAACTGAACCAAATAGCCAAATGTAGACACTAGAAAAAAAAAATCAAATAAAAAAAAAATCCGAAAACTATAAGTATTTACTTCTCTTGGAGCTAAAATTGGCTAGTAGGAATGTTTCCTTATATGCTGCTGGTGATTGGGATCATTAGCCACATCTCTGTCCAGGAAAAAAAAAAATAGGAGTGTTGCGATGAGTCAGTGGCTCCGAATTAACAACACAGATACACAGCAGAATGAACATGATGTGGCGTGTCTTAGCTGAGCTAAAAAAGGCGGGTGGGAAGGATGGGACCCTGCCCTCATCTCAGCCAATCTCTGTGCTGATGACTCATATCGGCATGTGCATGAATTTAGGAAGGCAATTGGTCCCATGGTCTTTAATGTTTGCCTGCAGGCACAATACATTTGCTCCTTCAAATGACTTTTATACCGACAGTCACAGTTAGGCCTCAAAGACAACTTCTAAAAGCAGATCAGCTAAGTAATGCATAAATTACAAAGTAATTACTCATTTGATTAGATTCTCTTCATGTAAACATTGGTTTCAGACAGAAGTTTTTGAATATAAAGTGGATGTGAGTGGACTGGAAGTGTACACACAGTGCCTGCTCACTGGTGCTCAGCTTGATGATGCAATGTTGACATACCATAAATACTTAAAGTTTTTACAGAAGTTTCAAGCTAATTACCAGCATGCTATCATACTTTACACTTTACAGTGCCTTGTATTTGCCTAGCACCTAGTCTACCAAGTTTCGCAACATTAAAACCACAAACTTCAATGCAATTTATTGGCACTTTATGAGACAGACCAACACAAGCTGGTGCATAATGTGAAGTTGAAACAAAACACATATGTTTTAATGCTTCCACAAACACAAATCTGAGAAGTGTGGCATGTATTTGTCTTTAGGCCCCTTTTTCTCTAATACGCCATCTGTAAGTGAAAATGTGGCTACCGCAGTCATAGCTAAACACTCTCTTAGTTAATAAATGTGGTCATAATCAGAGCCATATGTTTCTCGGTTAATATATGCACTATTGTAATTGTTTAATGCACTCCTTCGAGTTTTTGGCAGGAATGTAACTCCATACCCCATGGTAACTAGACGAGCTGCAAAGTTCCCAAGATTTAATGAGAGAACATATTGACAGAAACAATTGGCATCATGCACTAAGTGAGTGGCAAAAATAAATTCATTGTTGGAAAAAAAGCAAAGTTAGGTTTTCACTATAGCACAAGCCATGGGGGGCACAGAGCAAACATATGGAACTCCACAACTGAAGGTTTGGGCTTTCATGCAAGTATTATGCAAGACACCATGCTGAAAGATAGCATTATCCTGGGAGGTGTAAATGCTGATCAGACTCCATGGGAAGATGGAAAGAGCTGTCCTTCCATTTTACAAAAAGTCCTGACAGAAAACGTGTTAAAGGCTGCAAAAAAATAGAGACTAGGGTGAGGATTTACATCCTTCCAGGTGAACAACCCTATTGCAGGTCTACAAGTGAATGGCTTAGCTCAAAGGATATTCATGAGTAAAGATTGCCAACTAGAACAACACAACTGAGAATCTATGACAAGACTCCATGTCCATGTTTTCTATCCACTATGATTGAACTTGAGCTAAAGACAAATGGACAAACATCTCAGTCTCCTGGTACACAAGCACATAAAAACAATATGAAGACTTGTAGATATAACTGCAGTCAAAGGTAGTTCCACACGATATTGACTCAATGGCAGTTTAATACAAATTGCAATGTTTAGATTTTTATTTCTAAAAAAATATTCAAAAGTACGCTTTTTTTTTTTTTCTTTCTACAGTTTTCCCAGTTTTGGGTTATGTTGCAGCATACATTTCCAACAGAATAAAAAAGTTACAGGAGGCAAGGCAAGGTACAGCACAAAATAACACACAGAAACAATATCTCATATCTCCTCATGTATCCTTGATAAGTACCTGACCTCTTAGTAATAACCCTGCCTGTAGCATTGCTCCAAAAATATATTAAAAAAGAACTATTAATTTTATGGTTCCTTGTCAGGTGGCAACACTGCTTATCAGAAGGATTAATTGCTACCTTGAATGTGTTTGCATTTATTTTATGAACCTTGGTAAGGCTAATTAACTGTCATGACAAAAACGATGAACTTTGAGTTATTTGTTAAGTTCTTCACTGTAGTAACTGATGTTCATTTTCAAACTTAAGTTGTAGAAGCAAATACACAATCATCATAGCAATAACTTTAAAAACAAATAATGTGTCATTTCATTTAGGGCTGAAACGATTCCTCGAGTGATTCGAGTACTTCGATTATTAAAATTCCTCGAGGAAAATTTATCTGCCTTGAAGCTTCGTTAAGTTGTATTTTATTATTTAGCGCACCGTGTTCCGGCCGGGTTATTACTTGCGCTGCGCAGCACTCTCACTTCCGCCTGAGTCATTGATGAAAGCTAAGTGTTAGCGGCATAACATCCAGTTTTCAAGTTCGGCCTGGGAGGATTTTATTGATTGATGATAATGTCCGGGTCTTTGTCGTTTTTCGGGGAACCAATAAGCATCCTTAAAATGACTGGCGCAATGCCTGGAGTACGGCAGCTTTTCTCCTCCCAGAGCTGCTGCCTGGTGGCGGTTCAGAGCGAAGGGCGGGGACGAGTGCTGCAAGTGTATTTATACAGGTGAGCAGATAGACTGAACACTGCAGGCGGCTACGGATTATTTGATCAACATAAGTGTAGCTTTACGGACGAACCGGAAAATGTATTTTATATCATCCCGGTCTCAACAAATGGGTGGCAATGCGCATCGTTACTAAAATATTTGTTAACACCCCTAATTTCATTCCCTCTGAGAAAAAGACATATTTCCAGCCAAGTATTAGGGATAAGCATGGGTTCTGTTGGGAGGAAGAGGGACTGATGCGGATGCTGAATTTAAGAATTCTGTTACTCCAATTTGAATTTTGCTTTCCTTTTACAAAGAGTCAGGATGCTATGATGATCTGAAATCTGACCGTCATAGTTAACTTTGGTGCATTCGGTCTAAGGAAGGCCAACGGTAAAATAAATCAACAAATATTGTCTGCAAATAAAATGCATGAAAATGATTGCCTAACTGATTCTAAAATAATAATTGTTAACCCTTTATTATTATTATTACATTAAATGAAGGTCATATTGCCATTCTACACTACATTTTCCTTATGTGGACACCGTGCTATCCCCAAACACTTATCATAACCTAAAAACCGTTGGCCGTCTAGGCTTTTTGTTTGGTTATTTTATGTTCGTGAGATTCAGTCAGGGAAATGGAAAATGTATTTCCAGACCAACAAGCCTGAACACAAATTAAAAAGAAAGTGGTGAATCTTTGTGTCTTTCAAATTCATTGATCGCTAGTTAAATAAACAACGTCAGTGCTGATTTCAAAGATGATCAAGCAAATAAACTCTGCTTCAGTCTCAAATAACTTTGGGTCGTTCTCTGAAAATAATTAAGTTTCACAATGTAACACAACTGATTAAGAAAACAAAACATTATGATTTCAGTGACTTGGATTCCTTTCTGATTTACTATAGGTAAATTAAAACAGGTTCTAAACCTGCACCAGAGAACAGGAAGTTTCATTCATCCGTGTTTTGGGTTCACGTGAGTTCATCCGCCAGAACTACAGCTGTGAAGCGCACTCCTATAAAAGGAAATGTTCCTCCGCCTGCAGTGCTCACGCTTTTTAAAAGTGTAAACATCAACAAGACCTCTTTAAACTCGCCTCGATGCTTAGGTTTCTTGACAATTTACACCACACCCTGCAACTTCAAAGTCTGCTTATGTGGAGAGTGGATCTTCTCTGAGATGCCCTGAAGTTTTATTGCATCAGCCGGATGATCCGTCCGTCCTTTCGGAGTCCATGTGCTCTGCTTCCTTATTAACAACCGCAGCGTGAGCGTGGCTCGGATGAAACCGCGCCGCTGCTGAGTTTTTCCCTCCTCTTTCATTCGAAAACAGAATAATTAACAGTCACTTACTTTCAAATCAGCAACAAACAGCTTTAGTTTTTTTCCCTTCCGGAAACTGACAGACGATTCCGTAGGAAGGGCACGCGCATGGAGGTGTTCAGTACTCACTCTCACACACAGACAAAAAAAAAAAAAGGGGAGTCCACCCACCCAGCTGTCGATGGTGCCTGTGGCTCCACCCGATGCTGTGCGCTGCAGGTGGTTCGCACAGCCGCTAGATGGCGCGGTTCACAAGTTAATGCTCCTCCAGGTCGTCCTTAGGATCTCTCTCTGAGGTGCCTAGGATGGAGATCAGAGCACAGCGTGCCCTCCGGCCATGTCTCACTTTTAAAATTACCCCTATAGCCCATCAGTATGCATGCCTTCACATCTGTCCCTGCTGTTCTTTTCAACGCTGGATGATTATGAATTTCTTGTGAAGTTGTAAAAGACTCTGTGGGGGGAAACAAAGCTGCTACGCTCCATTCTCCCAGTGTCCTGCTGTGGCTGAGTGGTGGTGATCCTCTTATCCAAGCCTGGATCTTCATAGATAACACAAATCTACATCGGGATTTGGGTTTATCTACACAACTTTTCCAGCATTTAATGCAAAAGTCACTGTTACACTCATAGGCCACCTTACTAGTAATGAGTTGGACTTCATGTTGCCTTCATCACCGCCTAATTTCCTCACGGAGTACATTCCTCAAGGTGTCAGAAACATTGCTCTCAGATTTTGGTCAGTATTGATATGACACCGTCACACAGTCACTGCAGATTTCCGTGGCGATCCGTGATAAGGATTTGTTCCACAACTTTACAAAAGTCCTTTGTTGGATCAAGATCTTGTGACTGTGCAGGCCACTGGAAACTAGTCTGAGATTATTTAAGCTTTGTGACAGAGTTCAGTGTGTTCCTGAAAGCAGTCCTCAGAAGACAGAGATGCTGTTAAAATAAAGAGATGGACAATTTGAGCACCAGTGCTTCGATGGGGTTAGGGTGTGGCAAGAAATTATACCAAAACCATCATCCTGATCTGTCGATACAAGACTCACTGAATTCATTGTTTTTTGTTGTTTACATAAAATTTTGACCCCTTCCATCTGAAGGTTGCAGCAAAAATCAAGACTTCAAATTATTTAATGACCAGTTCTGATGAGCCTGTATGTATTACAGTATGAATTACTGTATGAATGTGTCATTGCTACCACAGGTCTTCTGCTGTGGCAGCTCACCTGCTACAAAGTTTGAAGTGTTGTGTGTTTATCATATTCTACATATCGTATATGGGCTACTGTCACATTCTTATGTCAAATCAGTTTGTCACTTTTCTTCCAATCTTTAACATCAACAAGGGAATTTATCCACATAAGTGCTGCCCAATTGATTTTGTTTCTCTTTTAAGATCACTTTGTGTAAACTTAAGAGATGATTGTGCGTGAAAATTCTTGTAGCTGTTTCGGAAATAGTCCACCTATTACTACAACCATGCTTTCTTAAATTATTTTCTTTCTTCCCCGTTCTGATGCTTTGGACAAAGAGAAAGTAATTTTCTCTTTGTCCAAAGTCTCTGCAATGTGATTGGCTGACTGGCTCTGTGTGTTTGCAAGCAGTTAATATGGTGAACCTTATAAAGCGGATGGTGAGTGTAAAACCAGCCATTTCAATGCTTAATGCTTTTGACAATATATCTACAAACCAGAGAAGTAATTTTGTCCGCTTAGGTTGTTGACATCAATTGGATTCTTTCATTACTGGAATGACTTCCTCTTTTACTTGGACTACAGGTAGTACCATGTATCAAAACATTATTGGAAGAGAAGTAGTACTTCAGATTGCCTCATTTGACATTTTTAGATATATTATTGACTGCTACTCACCCCTTAGGCCAATTGTGGGTATCCTTGATGAATGGTAATAGGTGCTCTTAGGTGATTTTTGTAGCAACAAAGTTCTCAGGGAAGGAAGTGGTTCAAAAGACATCTTAAATCAGATCTCTACTTCTTTCCGGTTCACCAGAAAGACACATGTCTAGAGGGAAGTTCCCTCTTTATAAATGATCATCTAAATAAATGAAGCTAGGAATCTTGGTTCTTAGTAACATAAAGTCTAACTTTGAAGGCCAAATATTTGTGCAGTGTAAAGACTAAGAAGTAATACAGCTAGAAGAAAAAATATAACATGTAGTGCCATGCAAAATATTAATACAAAAGAACTGTTCTACATTTGGTCATACAACAACCACAAACCTCAGCTTCACAACGGAGAATATCATAAGATTCGTGGAAAATTCGATTAATCACCATTCCCAAAAGTTTTAGTAGACTAGACTGATATTGACTTTTATAGCAAAAAAAAAACAAAAAAAACCTAAACACAGAAGCCATACAAGCACTTCAAAAGCTTCCGTTTGTGTCTGTTGTGTAAACCAATTACATTAAATTCACAGAGCTGAGCATGCTTTAAAAACACATCTATTGATATTTTCAGACTCTCAAAGACTCTTTTAAGGTTCTGGAGGGAAAAGGACTGAAAAAGGGGTTTTGCATGATAAAGAACAATATCCCAAGTTACAATTCAACTTCCTAATCAAAACAAACTGAAGTAATACATTAATTATGCATGTGTTCAGTTTGCACATCATAAAGCCAAGTAAATGCAAAAACAAAATACTGCCAAAGCTCATTAAAAGATGAAAAGCTTACCAAAATTTGTAGAAGAACTAATATGTTTATTTGTGGGATCACAATTTAACTCTGTATAAAAAAGATTTACATATTGTAATGTTTAAGAAAAAATTTTAATAAAGAGATGGACAGCATCCATCTCTTTATTGCTCACCCATAAAAATGTGCCATCAGCTTAATAGATATGCTTAAAAAACATCAATGATTGAGTCTCCATGAAAATATGTAACCATCACCTTGTAATTAATCAGTATAAAATACAAATTTCACTTATTTGATTAAATTACTGAAATAATACAGAGTCGTGTCTGTATTTGCTTCATATTATTTTGACTCATTTGTTGCAATCATGTGTGGTGAAGTTTGAAATTTTAAGAAATGTTTAGAAATTATATTTGAAATTTTCAAATATGCTCCAATTTAAAAAAAAATGTATATCATAAGTAGAAATGTTAGAAGCAACAAATTTGGAGGGAGTACTCTTTTAAAAGAACAGCAACCACAACAAAATCTAAAGTTGTTAGTCTAAATGGAATAAGATTTCATGCTGTGTGTAACAGGTGTTCAAAGCTGCAGGAGCTTATTGTTCATAAACACCATGTACCATTCCCTCAAAAAGCTACACTGGGAGCGATGTGTAATGTAGAGGTACAGCAAGCAACCTGTATACAGATACTATTAGTTCTCAATGCAGCTGGCCAGCTGGTTCGATTCCTGACCTAGTGACATTTTCTGATTATCTTCCTGTCTAAATATTGCAAATAAAACTGAATGTTTCTCACAACTGCAGAGAAAGGTGTTCATGCTGAAAGATCGACTTTACTCTTTTAAAAGTAAAGATGCAGAAAAATGATTCCAAACAATCCATACAAGTGAGTCTTGATTTTAGATGTGGCCTTCTGAGGGCAGCTAAGTGTTTTTTGTTAGCATTTATTCAAACGTTAACCGATTTTACAAGATGGCATTTAGAAATGCTCTGGAGGAAGTAAACTGCGTCTAAGCAGATTTTTCAGACACTAGGTGTTCCCTGCTGCTTGGACTGTATTATCCTGCAGAGAAAGGGGAGCTGTAGGATAGCGTACAAAGTGTAAACCCCTTTCATCACTCCGTTCGGTGACATCTACCATTGGAGGAAACTGTATTTGAGCAGCAGCAGTTTGCACAGTGAAAAACACTCTCTGACTGGTGCAGTCTCATAGGCTAGACAGACACCATCCCCTCGTGTCTGTCACACCTCCCAGTTTTGATGACATGACTCCTGTTCTGAAATTTATATTCATGAGGGCAAATAAGGAATGCAATTCAACAAAGTGTTACAACACAGAACCCCCGCTACAGCCTCCTGTGTGAAGTCTTCTCATGTACTGTACTGCATAGTTTATACAGTACGACATGCATTTTTCATGGCACAGATACCTACAGGGAGTGCAGTCAATAACACGAACACCTGTAAAATTCAGTGTTTCAGAAAGGTGGTTATTGCTCTCAGGTAGGCGTTGAGGCCATAGCATGCGGTATTGATGTATTTTCTTTGCAGCATGTTTGGAGCATTGTCTACACTGTCAACACGGTTACCCCATTTGTGTTTCAGCACCCTCTCAGGTCAAACATATGGCGCATTGCAAAGATACTCAACCACCTCCAACCTTTTCACATTTCATTATGTTGCAACTGAAACCGGAAATCTGGTACACATCAACACAATGAGGCACATAATTGTGAAACCGAATACAAATAAAAGGGGTTTTCAAGCTATTTTAAAAAATAAAAGTCTGAAAAGGTTTCTGTTTATTTGTACTTTGATACATCTAAATAAAATCCAAATGGATTCCAACTGGGCGTAATTCAGAGAGAAAGCAGCTTTATTAAGAACAAGGATGACAGTAGATAGGTCAGGAATAAACCTGTGAAGAAGTTTGAAGATGGGTTTGATTATAAATCAGTAGTCCAAGCGATGGACCTCACCGAGCACGTTGCAACATATCATTTGAAAAGAGCACAGAACTTACCAAGACATGGACGTCCACCTAAAATGACAGGTGAACATCAATCAGTGAAGTAACCATGGCGACTCAGGAGCTGAAATGCTCTACATGTCAGGAGGGACGATCTGTTGGCAGTTCAACTTTTAGTTGTTAATCTGGCCTTTACAGAAGATTGACAAAAATACACCCAGTGCTACAAGTATATTCATGTGCTTCAGTAGTCCAAAATCCAGATTATTATCCAATTGAGAATATGTGGCAAAATATATAACATTCCTGTCACAGACACTAATTTGACTGAGTTTGAGTTATTTTACAAAAAGGAAAAAAAAAATTAATCTCTGCATGTGCAAAACTGGTAGAGACACATACCAACTATTAGGGTCTAATCACAGCAAAAGGTTTTTTTTTTCTTTTTTGTTGTGCAAAATATCGACTCAGGCAGGTTGAGAATATAGTAAAACTGTGGTGAACTTTAATCAGAGGTGGGCTAAATGGGCAGTTGCCCAAAGCGGTATAAGAAAGGGCTGGACCTCCCAAGAACTCGAAAATAATATATATCTTATCTGCCAGTTGTGCCTACAAGAAGTTTGCAGCTACTCATATTCCATATGCAGTGGAATATGTTTTCCTTGCTTGTTGCCTAGTACTGGGAGACTGAGTTGTCTACTGCTGGGAAAAATAAAAATAAAAATCTGATTATTGCTTGAAATTTATTTGGTTGGGGCGGGCGGAAGAAGGTGGGCAGCATTCCTGCAAGAACAAACTCTGATTGTAATGTGACAACTGTGAAAAAGTTACTGGGTTGAGAATATGTTTAGAAGACAAAAACACATTGGACAACAATAGCTGGAAACTACTAACTTAGCAGGGACATGCAGATTTAAGGTTGTTTTTTTAAATATTCGTCAGTGCCCTTGTAACAGACTTGATAGTGCAGACAGTGAGAATTTGGGTGAGATCTGTGATGCTGCTCAAAAACAACTCAAACCAATTACTTCTTAGATGATGCCACATGATCCAAAAGCTGAATCTTCCGAGAGAAACAAGAAAAATCCATAGAAGAGTTAACTATAGAAAAAAACCAATACAGAAAACAATAAAAAATCCCCATAAGAATTGAATCCACACCTTTGTGAGACAGCCTCAACAAAAGCTATTGTGATTTTCCCTTCACTGCTATTCATGCTACACTTGCTATTAAGAGGCTTACACCGACGCCTGTGCACAAAGACTCATAATCTGGTGTAAGTAGAACAAAGTGTGGGGGCCCAGGAAATGGAAATTAAAATATTACAGTCTGATGAGCTGTCTTTCATCCTCCTTGCATCATGTTGTAGGGAATCACTTGCGGTGATTTCTTCCGTGCAGTCATGTGGCGGCATTTCACAGCTTTTCTTGTCACCAAATGGAAAATGAAAGTTTTATGTGCTGCAGCACAGAGTGTAAAGTAGATTCCTTCCTTTGTCGTCGGAGGGATTTCAGGGCTCTTTCTGCAGTCGACGGCAATATCCGAGCACACAAAACAAACACGCAATCTATCTGTGGCGAGATATTTTGATTGAAAGCTGCTGCATTGTTTATGTTTACACTAAAATGTTTGGTTGTTCAGTATTCTTAGAAATGCCTCTGAGGAATTATATGTGCATAATGTTTTAAATGGCAAATTAAAGATAAATATTGCAAGTTTGAACTTGCAGATGAATATTTTGTCATACATTCCAACTGCAAAAGACATAGCAAAATGTTGCAAACTGAATTTCAGAAAAATTCTGATTAAAAACAAGTATATGTTTAAAGTGAAAAACTTTACATAAAAACTGTAAAAGTGTAGGCCTCTTACTGGTATCATGGTTTTAAAAATCTGTGGTTTAGAAATTGCTAAAATTTATCATCACATTATTTCTACGGTTATATTGAGAAGCCTGGGAAAGTGTTGGAGTTTTCTCAGCAGCACTACACTTGCCTCAACTGTCACTGTACACTGCCAGTCAGCTGGCTGAAGGAGGTCACTCCAGTTTTCCTTCACTTACAAGAAAGACAAATTTGGAAATAGTCCAGTTCAAGAAACAAATGTTAGACAATTTAAGACGATCCACTATTCACTCTAAAACTGGCATAATATGCATGGTAGTCACTCTATCTTGAAAACCATTTTATAGTGGACTCTACTAATGCTTGAGACACTTATAATCACATATTTCAAACACAAAATATACATTAATGTGTATATTTTTGCTAATCACCTTAGCAAAACTGCAGACTAATATCTACAGCAGGGCTCAATAACATGTTAAAACTGGACAAATCCTCTAACCAAGAGAGACTAAAGGCAGATGTGATTTGCCAGTTGAAACAGGATTAAGTTTGGTTTTCTGTTAACAATTTTAAATAAACCCTGAATTTCTGGTTTAGTATGCCAAGTGTTGCATTAATATTTTTTTTTATTATTGTAGAAATTTAATTATTATTTTTGTAATTTCTAAAGTTTAGAAATTTTGTTTTTCCTAGGAAAACCATGGACTGGGCCACTTGGAAATGATTTCTGAGCTGCATGCTTCCACTGAGCCGCCATTTGAAGAGATCTGGTCTGGAGGGTACAGCCAATTAGCACCAAAGGAACTAATTGGCAGCTCCGCAACCAATCCAGGAAGTAGCATTGTACCAAAGTTTTTCAGCTTCCCAGGCTGCATTGAACAAAAAATAGGCAGATTTTCTGTGAATAATTTAAAGTCATGTTCCAGAGAAAAACGACTGGAGAATACTGATGAACTTAATGTGAACGGAGAATACGGAACCTCAAATAGGCTCAAGTTCTCTGCACCTCCTTTTCAATATAATTATTTAATAAATGTTAGATTATTTTGCAATAGAACCCAAAAACCATTTGTTGCTTTTCTGTTTTAAATAACATAAAGGTAATTTAGATCATCCAATGTGTTACTTTTTGTAAATATGATATTGTAAAATCGGCATGTTTTTACTCAAGGTGACATTCTGACTTTATCAGTATGCCAAAAGTTGCCCCCACCCTCTCACACATACACCTCCCTCCATACCATCTCAAGAATAATAGAGAGGGATCAGTAGTCCAGACATCCAGGTTACTCACATTGCTTTGGTTTGACAGACTGTGATTTTCTTTAATCTTTATTATTAATGAAAGAGAAACGCTAAAACAGTTACAGTCTATCAGACATCAGACGTTGTTCAGAGAACAAAAGAGGACAATTGGTTGTGGCAGCAGCAAAATGACAGTGACACTGGGTCAGATACAGGGTGATTAAGGGCTCTAATTCAGGTGCACAACCTTGTTGCTTATAATGTATGCAAAGTGATCCTCTGAGCAATTTAAGAGGTGGAGAAAGTTCTTCCTTTTTGAATACTTAAACAGAAGCAATGACATGTTCATGATACTTCTGACTAAATAGAGGAAAATCGTGTTGAATTTGAATGCGTTTTCTTTAAGCTGCGGGGAAAGCAGATCAAAACCCACCATATGCTACAGTATATGCCTTAAATGACAGGGTCTGAACCAATTCAAAAGATGTGGGTCATAATAATCTGAAAATTTGCATTTATCTGCAAATAAAATTTTTTTTTTTCTCCTTTATTCATTCAACATGGAAGCCGCTTAAAAACATCCAAAAGCAACAAGGGACTCCAAAGAGATTCGAAATGAAGCGGATATACAGACTGGCAGGAGATCTGTTATCACAGTTATTTTCACAACATACTTTGTGACATTTTGTAAGTGTGTGTGTGAGTTCAGCAGTCAGCATCAGCGATGTTCCTCGGTTTATTTAAGTTAATCAATAACCTTCTCACACAACAGCACTGCAGCGCTCCGAGAGCTGTTCGATAATCAAGCAAGTTGAGACAAAAGTCACAAAAGTCACAACTAATTGAAAGAGGCACGTCGCTCCCTGTGTGGATTTCCCTTGTTTTTTTTTTTCGGGAACAATCCCAGGGGAATGCGACAGCACCTAATGAGCACAGTGTACATAAATCACACACAGCTTCCTAAGGTAGTCAAGTATGCGAGTCACACATGTGATACTGTCGTCTGTCTCATGCTGGTGTATGCCGAGAGATGGTGTCAATGTTTTGAAGTGGGATTTAGTTTGAGAATTTTACAGTAAAATGACAGCTGAAAACTTTATGCAAAGGGAAAAACTGTGTAATTTCAGCACAAGCATTGCTTGTATTTTATGCAAAAAATCAACAAAATGATTTTTAAAATGGCAAACTGATGACTATTCATAAAAGAAGTGGTCAATAAACTAGTACAACATCCTAGGAATATGGAGTGGATTTGAAATGCAGCTAAAGTGTTTCTACAATTGGCATAGGCACACAATGTATGCCACATTTTTCACATTACTATGTGCAACATTTTGAAAACAATGTGTAATTTTCCCAGAACTTCCAAAATTACTCAGAATTTCGTCTGGTTCTGAATTCAAATGCGTTGAACCAGAATTTCGTCTGGGTCAATGCATTCAGATTGCATTGAGGTTTATCGCTGCAATGTGACAAAATGTGAAAAGGCTCACAGAGAATAAAAAACAAGATTATTTATATACATTGAGTAGCTTTTAAAAAAACAATATACAAGACAAAAATGATTTATCAATTCATTATTTAGTGCAAGGGACTTTTTATTTGTAGACAGAAATGTTGAACACAGACGGGTCACAGGTAGTTACATACACGCACATTTTGGTGTCTCTTTCTCTGTTCAATTCTAATACAAAATGAATCCAAACAAATCACTTCTGTCTCAGCACATCTAACAGTCTGAAATACTCTTTATTTTCTTTGATCTTTTTTTATGTTTGAATAAATGAGTGCTGGCTCTGTCACAGTTGCTGGTCGTGTTTTTCAGATGACAAGCCAAATGCAACCAAGCCGAGAAATAGCTGCTGGCTAGTGTCGGATGGACTCGGCAGGGTTTTTGATTTTTAGCATCTAGCTGCTCGGATAGGTTGGACGCTTCCCAAATGGACCGATCTGAAGTAAATGGGGTTACACACCGTCTAAGGTTACAGATGGTATTTTGAAAGCACACAATTTTAAGACGCCTTACTTTCACCCCTTCATTCAGAAAAAGGCTCAGAGACAAAAAAGTAGGTTTTGGCCGGTGTGCAAGGTTGACACTTTAAGATGAAGGTGATTGTTAACACTCAGTTTGAGCTTGGAATCTGTTCTCAATCCCGGTCTCTGTGGAGACAATCATCCTCTAATAACAGTAATCTATCTCCTCGTTGGCCAGGACAATAGCTGTTCTGCAGGGGATGTAGACCTGAGGAAGAAAGAGACAGGGAGAAAGAAAGAAAAGTGAGACAACTGAAGATTAATGATGTTAACAAGATCACCAATTTGGAGATTACCAAATCTTCAAGTTTATTGTATATATATTTTTTAGAAGTGACACATAGACACTTGGTAGTGCCTCAAAATGAGGCATAGATACTTTTTTTTGGCTTTTTAACCAAGGTCGATGTGTCAGCTGGGGAAGGATGAGGAGGAGGAAAAAGACAAAGAGGTGTATTCACATGTGAGCAAAAAAGTAAGTCCTGATAGGAGACAAACGCCACAGCTTTGATCAAAGTGAACCGTCAAGGTTAGGAAGGTATAATTAACGTGACAGTGTGGCAGCTCCTCAGCCTCTGGATGGCACTAGAGTCAGGAAACTGAGCAAAAGGGTGTTAAAGCCCAAATCCCACTGCTGCTCTCCCCTCGACAACATTTCGGATATTTTTGGTTGGGGAATGCAACTCTGAAGGGTCTGACAAAAAAAAAAACAAACAAACAAATGAAACTAATACATTTACATTAATCAAAAGTTGCTGAAGTTTGCGTCGGGAATGCAGACCCAGTGTCAAAAACCAAACCACCACATGGCTTCCCACATTAGACTCAGTGCAAAGATTTTAGAAGTAGTGATGATGACTATGTTAAATTATTTAAGACAAGGGAAGGGGTGCAGCCACACATACACCAGAAGATGACCCACCTGCTGAGCGACCAAAATGCAAAAGCACTATTTTGAAAGGGCAACCAAAATTTGTGTGCTGCATAGCATTTCTACCAATTCCAGTGACTTATTGCTCGATCGAAGCAGTTTTTAGAAAGATGTTGATTACTGAAGTTCATGTTATTTATGGCTTTCACATTTGAGTCACAACTGAATGTGCTGCAAGTGTAGTTTGTGGGGAAAAAAAACAACAACTTTGGCCTTAAGGCTACAGGAAAGCTGCTTTGTGTAAAGGCTTGACAATTTGTTATTATAGTACTTGAAGCAATTCAAAGAGGATTAGGGAGGTTTGGAAATTCAAGGCATGTTCTGTTGCTTTTTTTTTTTTTGCTCAACACACTTTGACAGGAAGTAGTGCTTTTGTCTAACAATTGAATAACCTTTTGATAATGTAAGAAAGATTATACACTCACCAACCACTTAAGCAATTTGTGTTCACCATGTTTAGGCGCATACGCAATGAGTTGCTGCTAAGTGATTGGCTGAATTGCTGTTAGAAGAAGTTGAATGGGTGTACCTAATAAAGTGGCCGATCAGTGCTGAGGATGAGGCTTTACATCAGAACTTCAAGCTAAGTATTACTTAGAACATTAAACAGCTGCATCACATTTTCTCATCCTCACAATGCTATTGGATAGAAAATATATTAGTTCATGCCCATGAACATGCTCATCTCTTTAATTTATTTATCTACATTTGTTCAACTTATTAAAATGTCTAAAATCATAGATGTTTGAAAAACTGAGCTATTGAGCTTTCTTAAAATCATATGTTTGTCATATTATTGTGATTTTTTTGACACTGGATGTTAGCATATTATATCTTTTAGGAGTGCCAAACTCATCTTCATTTTGGGCCCCATCAAAATTGGGCCGGTTGAGGCAAATCTATTGATAAAACCAATTAACTTGTTTAAATACTAATAAATTGATAAAATAATGTTTAAGTACACATTTGTTATTTTGAAGGTTCTATTTATGTGGCTCACTGGAGTCTATGCAATGAGTTTCTGTCGAACAATTGAATTTGTCTCGCTTCAAGTTTGACACACGTGTCTTACATGGTCACCCAGCACTTCTCATATGTTCACTTATAGACAAAATGTTTCAGAAGTACAAAAAACGTTCTTGTTTGTCTGTCACTTAGTTGTACATTTAATTATCTGTTGAAATGTATTTAGCGTAGGCAATACTTAAACACTTTATTGTATTTTCTAAACTCTATCTACCTAACTTGACATATTTTGACTTGTAGCTTTATTGCTTTTGTTTTGATTCAATCAAAGTTAACACAACATAAACAAAAAATAAAAAATAAGAAATTGCTGATGAGAAGCCATTTAAAACACTTGCCTAACAAATATGTGGGCAAAGAACTTTGCAACTTCATTCAAAGAAGTGTCCAAATAAACTGGACACTTTTCACACGATGGTGCACTCACACACAGACTTTGAGCAGTCGGTCCTCACAACATAGTACTTGTTAAAATATGGTCCTTTTATATATATATATATATATATATATATATATATATATATATATACACACACACACACACACACACACACACACACACACACACACACACACTTGTTTTAAGATCTATCACAGTTACTGAACACGAACTGGGGTGGAGATACAATTAATATAGGAATTCACACCAAAAGCTTATCTCAGCACACTGAAAATACTATAGTAAATATTTTATCATGACTTTTGCTAATAAATGGAGAAAAACTTGATAAAATTATGTTTCATGATATGTACTGCAAATGTATTCTTGAATTATATTTGGTCTGACAATATGAGGGGAAACTGCTAAATATTTGCTTTTAGCTAGTTGATATATGTTACAATCTAACAAAAACAAACAAAAAAATTAAAATACTTTAACTGCTCCTTCAGAGATCTCCTACATCATCTAGCAGGGGAAAAATTATTTCACTTTTTTTTTTGTCTGCAGTTAGATCTTACATCCATTTCTTTAAACAATTTAGGGACAGCTTTCTAGTCTTGGAAGCCTTCTAAAGCTTTCAATTGTTCACTTAATTTTGTTGAAAGTTCTTTTTTTTTTTTTTTAATCCAAAGCAATTCCATTCACAAAAGAGGAATTGTGCATGAATTGGGGGCGTCCGTCTTCTAAAATGTTCATTTCCAAATTCTCCAATCAATGCAATAACTGTTTCTCATTATCTCCCAAATACTGGCTGTGTATATATTGTAAATATGGGCTTGTGTGAAGAAGCACAATCTGCCACTGGGCATAAACTGATATAAAAGAAGCTCTGTGGATGAGGCAGGAAAAACAAACAAAGCTTGTAAATGTCAGATTGCCTAAATATATATAGTACAAAGAGTCGGCCTAGTGAGGGCCTCATTTTCAAGCCGTGTGGCTAATAAAGCCTTTGATCAATCCTTTTGATATTCACAGTGTCATTTGGAGGCGAGAAGCCATCGTGTATCATTAGTCACTTCAGATTCATGCCAAAGGAAAAGCAAGACAGACATAAATGATGTGATATTTCCCCAACAGAACACTAAAAAAAGTGAGCAGAGTTGTAAACAGTTCAATCACCCCGCTGAACTCTCCCAGCCGCCCCTCAGCATCAGTAGATCTGAGCTCGCCGTGGATGCGTTTCTTTGGCAACAGTTTGTCATTGAGGGAGTCGAGCAGCCCGCCGCTGAAACACTGACACAGACATTGGTGCCTAATTAAACAGTCACAGTGGGAGAGTCTGCATGCAAAGGCACCACAGAGGGAAGAAAAGCCAGAATGAATCGCTGCACCTGTTCAGACAAAAGCTACCACTGCGCCAAACCTGGAGTATGTCAACAGCTTTTATTTCCACTAAACGGATAGTGTGACAAACAGTGACAAATTCTGAATGAAACGGAAAATGTAGAGAAGCGAGGAATACATTCAAATTAACAAATTACTTCAAACATACATTCTGACAAACACAGCTAAAGACTTTCATCTGCTGACATAACTCAAATGTTACAAGATTCCCTCCACAATCCGAAGATTCAATATAACGAAATACTAAAGTCCTTAATGATAAATAATTCAGCACTCAGTAAAAGCTGCTCAAAAAGAAAGTCTGGCATTTCTTCTAGTTAAACTGAGCGTAAAGCTGCAGCAATATGTCAAGAAGCATCTCATAAGGTGCATACAACATCTACAGTACCATGCAAACATTTTTAACTGCCCTTAATTCCGTTACTTTTGTAATCTTTTTTTTTTTTTACAACTTTGTGTTTTTTTGTTTTTCTTCTTTTTCACACCTGACTATGCCGGTGTGTTGTGCAGCATGCATTGTATTTGTAAGCTTTGAAACAAACCTACAGCAGATGAGTATTATTAACATAAACAGTTTGTGGTTTCTCCAGATTTCACAAACTCAAATTTAAGACTTTCGAACACTATTATGAATTAAATTATAATAGTACGACAGAAACGTACAAAAAAATGTGAGGGCATGTAGATCGATATGTATATATATATTAAGAACACACACAAAGAATAGATTTAATTTTGAATGTAAATGGAGCAAACCATTTGTAGCCACTTCATATTCCAGTAGGTTTTTTTTTTCTTTAATCGTTTACAACACTTCTATCTTTTGAGTAATTTTTGACTCAAACAACAATCACTGGACTTGAATATTCATGCTTTTGGTTTATTTTGCTTAATTACTGGTGCATAATTGATAACTTACTTCATAAATAAGTCCGTAAGTTATTATGAACTTACTTATGGAGCCAAACAGATACAAGTACCGTAGATACAAACATTTAACATTGGGTTAAGAATATTTTGCAGCTCTAGACACGTTATTCACCAGAAGGCGAATAAAAATCATCGCTTTATATGATAAAAGTTGCTGACCACTGTGCAAATGCCAAGAACTAGTTTCCAACAAGATATGAAAAATTTGTTTTCTGCTAATAAATAACAGTAGAGAGTGTGTGTAAAACGGTTTCACAAAAGCATCATCTGTGATAACCCTGCTGATATTCCATGCTAATGACTTCATATCCCCGGTTAAATCATTTGGGGGATTTATGAATCATCATTCCCATCCACTCACTCACTACATATTCAAATGAATTACTCAGAAATATTCGACTTAATTCTCTTCAATGCATTACTGTTTTTTCGTCAGGGCAAATTGTCCTCTGGGATTTGTTTGAATATGTCTGCAAAGCCTCTGCTGCCTCTGATTACTCATTAGGAGTAGGTGTTTACTACTTCAGCCGCTCTCAAAGCACATTTCATTCCCACACTCATAAGGAACATCTCATATCTAAGCAACAGCAGGCTCCTCTAACCGTCGGATCAAACAGCATTTACTGTGGAACAAAAAACCATATCTCCACTTTAGTCCATCACAGGTGCACAACTTAATGAGATGAGAGGAAAGCAAAGTAGATTTCGCTTTTAAATATTGGATTAGCAGAAAGTTTGCCGACACACTTTGTCCTTTTTTTGCCTCCTTTTGTCTCGCGGATGTTCTTTTGTTGCCTCATTGCGTGCTCACATGAGAGAATTTGGATTTTGCACTCCCCTCAAGAGCTGAGTCCAGCCTTTGGGCTAATACTCAATCTGATCAATGTTCAAACACACTGATAAAGGATTCATGAGGCGCTGCGCTGGAACATCCACTCTCCGCTCTCCAGACCCCAGCTGCTTGTGAACGCATTGCCTGACTATCTGTGCACTTTAACTCTCCAGACATGTCTCTGTTTGGCTCCATTACTCACTTAACAAGAATCAACCCGCTGTAAGCACTTCTGTAGACAACATGTAGTTTGTATATTAGGCAGACAAAGAATCTGGCAGGGTAACAATTCAAAACCTGCCTTGGAGGTTGGCTAAGCTTTGGATTTAGAGGATTATATGCTCACAAGAAGGGTTACTAGATTGTCAAGGTAAAACATTCCATTCTGATAAATTTTATTTTTATTTGGTTTAATCTTGAAAAGAAAAAAGGCGAAATCAATATACTATTTTCCATTCAGTACACTTGTAGTTTGGCGTATGAATTGCATAAAAATTCTAGTCATTTTGTCACAAAGTGACCACAACATAATTGCACTTTATTACAGCTTGTTGCAATATACCAACAAAATTTAGCTCAAAATTGTTAAAATTACACATGGCTTATGATGGTGGAAGGTTTAGTGACCACTTGTATTCAGACTTTTTTTTTTTATCCCTACATGTTAAATAAAGTGAAACCAAATTATTTCAAAAGTCTTCTCATTAATAAAGGTCCAACTATGTGTAATGTCTCCAAAATGTAACTTTCTAGGCAACATGGAAATTGCTATGTGTGACAGACTGACACTGCATATCACCGTCAACACATCATCACTGTGGAGAAACATGTTGCTGGCAGCATCATGCTGCAGGATTGTTTTTAAGCATGTTCAGCATGGATGGATGGAACTATTTATAGGGCAGTAAAGAAATAAAACGTTTCTTTACGTCCGCTCTATGAAGTAAAACTCCTAAAAAAACTGAGGTTTGCTTAGTGGCCAGTCTAGCTAACGTAACAAAAAAACTTTGTTTTCCTGAATTTTTGACTTCTAATCACTTTGATGAGATGGTTATTGAAGGAGCATAGTTAAAAGTATTGAAAACCTTTTTTTAACTGTGTCTAAAAATTTTTTTTCAGTCATATTGGATTTTGAGAACTGCTGTGAAACCTTCAACCTTCCAATTTTTCATTCTGACTTCAAAGGACCTTTTTCTTAAGTTTTCCAATCTGGGTATTTAAACAATCGGACTAAAATAAACCTTCAAACAGATATTGCCAATAGATTATTTGCTTTTCTTTAAATAACTGCTGAATGTTGCTAGCATAGGTTTTGTGCAGAAAGCTTCTAGTCTTTCTACTTGGAGTTTGCATGTTCTTGACCTGTACAGTTAATCACTCTTTTTTTCTAGAGGGTGCAGAAGATGGGCACAAGCAACAGTGACTGGATTACAGTGGTATAATAGACAGATGGGTAATTAATGACATGGTTGACAGTTTTTGGACAATATATACCTTTTTTTCATCGACAGTTCTGCACTACTTTCTGTTGGCCGATCACATTAAACTACATTTAACATAGTAGTGTTTAGGCTTGTAATTGATATGTGAAAAACTAGACTTTTGTGATGCAGTGCAAAGAGGTGTGAGAGGATTTAACAGCACTCTGTTGGATATTATATATGTATGTAAAAGTAAGAAGAAGGTCCTTTGCTTGCTGTCACAGTTTTATTCTGTTAGTTCATACCTCCTCATCAACGTCAGGTCTTAGATCTGCGCCACCGAAATGAACGGCTTTTGATCATTTGCCACAAGCCTGCTACATTCCTCTTCGCTTTCCTTCTCCTTCGTATTTCAGATTAATTTCTTTTTGAGAAACTGTCACAGGAGACAACCCCCTTTGATGCATGCAAAGTTTATCAAAAGGTTTCAGAGCAGCTAATTATTCTTCACACTTTCTTAGCATTACATTTTTGACATTAGAACACTCAAACAAAACTGTACATGTGACATGAACTCCAAGAAGGATAGCCGGGAATTTCCTCACTGAGGGAGTTTTTATTCTCAGAGTATTTAAAAGTTTCTGTCAAGTTAAATTAATAAACTGTAATTGTTCAATAGTAGTCCTTGATGTACAAAAGCCTCATAAAAGGCTCCCCATAGGAGATCAAACTGTCAGTTCTCTGAGACAAAGAAAGTTGAAGGATTTTTATCTAGATAAAGAGAATGACAGCATTTCACTCAGTTTTATCTGTATCCATTTAAAACAATTCCCTTTTACATATTGCCCTTAATGAGGCAAACTGCTGATCTAAACTGCCACAATTAACAAAAGTTTCATAAAAACATGGTTATAGACAATGGATGGATGGTATTATGTGCTCCTTAAATGTCAGTATCTTTAGCACATAGATAAAACTAACAAATGTGCAACAATGTTAATATAAAACAAAAAAATAAATCTTGAGCTGGGCTGGGAGAAATTATTTTGTAGCTACATGCAGTGCAGTGAAAATATGATGATTGAAAGATGATTTAATTCATTAAAAGGAAAAAAAAACAGATATCCAAACTAAACTGTCCATTTGTGAAAGCATTAATTTTCTCCTTGTAAAATAAATTACCCACATTTTCTTTATTTGTAAAATTTATTTCCCTTGAGATTACAGGTCTCACGGTAATCCACTCAGATTACTGTGAGACCTGTGGATTCTAGAAATTGCTTAAATTGTAAATATCTGACAAATGAGTAGGTCAAAAGACCAAAATGAAAAATACAAAGCCCACACTTTAAAGAAACTCCAAAACAGGTGAACAAAGTTATTGACTGCTATAAGGGTCACAAGATCATTTTAAAAGCTTAGGGATTCAACCCCACTACATAAAGATACTGTAGATTATATACTCATGGAGAAAACATCAAATAGAGATGAATCTTCCCAGGAGAAGCTGGTCTACCAAAAAGAGCAAAGCAACGACTCATCCAGGGAGACAGAAAAGAATCACAAATAATATTGAATGTACTGCAGGCCTCACTTCTCAGTCACACTGATCATTAAAACATGATCAGTGTGTCATGTTTCAATAATATGAATGAAACTTGGCAATAATTACATCCATCCCAAAACCCTAAGTTCCCAAATATTCTGTGGACGGGTGAGGTTTCATATGGCATAAAGCTAAAATTTCTGAAATAATGAAATAACTCTCCCAAATTACCCTGAAGGAGAATGTCTTGATGTTTAGCCCAGCTCTTAAGCCCAACACTGTTGTTGGTAATATTCTTAAGGCTTGCAGACATTATGTGAAAAACGTACTAACATTGGAGTATCTATTAGTTGTTTTCCTTTACGCTTGAATCAAAAGAAAGTCTAAAAATGTAGCTTTTCATGCAACATGTTAATATGTGTGTGTGGAAACAACAATAAATGCAAGTTGGACCTTTAGTGTTATCTATATTGAAGTCACATTAGCACAGTATCTTATCTTACAGTAGACTGTAATTAGATTACAGATGATCAGTTGTCATATGTGGTACTAAATGGCCTAAAGGTAGGTATACAAAAAACTGATGTTTTACACATAAGTAAAAAGAGAATGAAAAGAACTACAAATGTACAAAATAGTGGTGGGCTTAAATGCAAATCTCCTCTCCAAGCAGCTTTAAAAAAAATATGGTTGCTTAAAATGTCCATCTTATCAAAACTGCAACAAAATCTACTATTTTGTTGCAGTTTTATTCGAAATGATATTCAAACGTTTCCTTTAAGATTTCTCTGTTATAAATCCGGCCAAATTACCATGTCAGTAATGAAAGGCTATTCAACTCTACTCCATAAAACAACCCCCAAACATCCACTACATTTTGATCACATCTCACAATGCGGTCTTTATGGCCTTTGATGTTTCTCATTCAAACACTCAATGGTCTGGTCATTTTCCTGTCTCAAACTTCCCCCCATCTTGTTTAGTCACAGAAAAGGTCTTTGAAAAGGACCTTTATCAGTTCCTTTAATATTAAACACTTTGCTAACAGAGCAATCCATGTTGGTTGACCAAAGCCAAAAGCACAATGGTCAATTCCTTAATGGGTACACAATTTGATTTCTACAATCCAAACTCTTTTTGTGATGTTTTCCAATAAAAAAAAACATAATGATGTTTTCTGGAAACTGGAAAATCACATCGGAGTTTCTTTATTTGTAAGAAAAAAAAGAGCTTCCAAAAACTTTCTGTCTTCTGACCATATTCCGTTTTTTTTTTTCTTACTTTGACAGATACTGGGTGATGGTAATGGCACTTTTTAACCACATGACTTCAAATCAAATCTGTTTTTTTTAAGAGATCTATGTTATTTTATATATGTTTTAATTTGCTTATTTAAAACAGCTAGTCTTTATTTGCTCAGTCAGAAAAATGGCACTCCCATATTTTGCTTTCAGAAATGTTTTTCTGGAGAATTTCTTTTGTCAAATAAAGGCTGTAAATATTTCACTCTCTGTGTAATGAATCTATATGCAATTATATATTAGCTTCACTCTAAATTCACTAAACATTTTTTTCTCACATTTTTACTGGTCAAAGTTTAAAAACCAATTAATGTTTTTCTTATCAGTTCACAATGATGAGTTTGCATAAAACACATTATGGTTTGTGGTTGCAATGTGGCAAAATGTGGAAAGGTTTGCAATGCACTGTGCGTACAATCTATAAGCTCTTTTAGGATCTATGTTGGTATTTTTCTTTGTTTGTTTTGAAGAGTTGGATCTGTTTTATCTTTATTGATTTCTTTGATAATGCAGAAAAGGATCCCACAGACAGGCCTAAATAGGTTACAGTAAGCCCTGACCAGATTTGCAAACACTGGGTGTCAGGGTTACATAGTGTTCTCCAGAGCCTACCAGGATACAAGCATGCTCCTGACTTTGCCTCCTTGATCTAATTATGTGCACTCACAGGCTGCAGTGTGATGCGTTCTTGGAAGATATAGAGTTTATTACCGCTCTGTAACGAGGAAGCTTGAGAACAGTCAGACACATTAAAAAGGCGGGAGAAAAGAAGTTTGAGCAGTCTTTGAAAGCATTAGTTGTTAAATAAAACATGGATGATGTGGGCACCTTACTGCATCCCCCGCAGTGGCTTTTGTCTGATTATTCTTGTCATTACCCGGTAGGTGTGAAGAGGAGGAGAAAAAGTAGCTTTATTCCAGACTACATTCTTATTGTCAAATCTCTATGAAGCCGCCTTTAAAGGAGAATGGGTGCCGCGTGTGCAGGAGGGTCCCCGCTTGCCTCCATCCTTTTCTCCCTGTCGGCTCCTTCCCTCTCACTTCCTCTCATTCTCCCCATTAATTTGCACGAGTGCCAAAATTAGCAGATGACTAGCTAACTAAACTCCACATTTTAGCCAGGAGGGACGTGACTGAAGAACTTGTGTTTAAATTAATAAGACTCAGAAAAAAAAGTTAACAGATTGGAGAAACTGTGTCATTAAGTGATGAAACCTAAGCTAATATGATAGCGGATCAGAGTCTGCATGAAAAAGGAAGAACCTTTGAAATAAAGACGACAAAATATCTCTGGAATGATGTGTTCAGGAATGGCTGAAGATTGCAAAAGAAATTCATGGCAGTTTGAAGTTCACAGCCCAACACCTGATATTGAATTATATCTTCCACCCATTTACAGCAACACTTTCAGTATTGATCCAGAGAGGTTCAAGTGAAGTTCAAATGAACAAGCAACCCAGCAGGTGCAATGTCAAATATGGTACAAATATAAAGGGACAGTTCAGATATCTTTAACAGTGGCTCTGTCAAGAAATCAACAATTAATATTTTACATGCAGCAAATACTAACAGCTAGCGGCTTCATCTGAAATTCGGGGTAACATTGATGCAAAATCTCAGCATAAAAAGGTTTAAATTACATTGGAGATGCTTTGTGTTAAGATAATCCAATATATAAGATTTACTTCAATGCACCATAAATGTGCAGTTTTTGGGAAATCCTTTCTGATCAGAGGAACTTCTCATCACACCACTAGTGCGTTGCCATTTGATATGCTGCACAGCATTTTGAGGTGGTTAAATGCTCCAGGCAGCTGGATTTGGACTTTATCAGATTTTTCTCCATTATCATTGATGTACATTCTGCTTGACATTGTTTCCGGTGAGTAATTCAGTTAAGTGCGAAGCGGGCAACATATCTTATTCCGGTTGAAAAATATGAATGTCGACATAAAAATTTGGTGTGGTTCACCTTACTTCCTGCACTGTAGCTTCATGAGTATAGAAAGAAAGTAGTTAGGAACTGTCATGGACAGGAGTAGGGATCAATCAGTCTATTTTGATCTCAAAATCAACATGGATAAAGTCACTGCTATAATCTCTGGGTAATTTTTATTACAAATTCAATATCTTAAATTTCACCTGATTAAGATTTATGTTGAACAAAAAAATTAAATCAAAAATATAACGATAACAGAAATTCTAGTACTAATGCAGGCTTTACAAGTGACAAATCAATGTTCAAAATATTACTCAAGTGAATGACAATCTAACATTCACCCAGAGTTGATGAGTCACTTCAGATTTAAGAGAATGGGGTGTGATGCGGTAGTTCTGACTTTGTGCAAATATTAGGTTTTTACCTGCAACTTTCACCCTGTTTTTGTATGCATGGCAGCCATACTGGATTTTGAATTCCGGCCTGGCAAGCGCAGACTCTCCCAGTCATAATTTCAATTTGACTTGAGTGGATGTGTTTCGGACTGGAAAATCAGTAAATTCAACTTCAGAGTACAAACAGAAAAGGCCATAATTAATAGTTTATCTGCCTTGAATGCCAATGTGATGCCAATTTCAAGAGTACATAGTTTTTCCACACAAACTACTATTATGTTTCTAAAACCAGAGTTTAGTTTAAGGCATTCGATTTCCAATTTTTTTTTTGTCAATCTCCCAGATTTCAAACTGTAAGAGCGACATATATCGATTTATACTTAACAAAGAAGACTTGTGTACTGCAGTCATGATATTAAATGCTTATAACCTTTACAAATTCTGAACTTTCTCTTTAAATAATTTAGACACAACCATAAAATATTTAGGAAGCACAAGAACAACAAAGCAAATGTAAAAAAATTAATAAAATAGGCATCACTTCATCATTATATCTAAACTGGATTAAACATAAAGCAGGTAACCATCTGAGTGTATCTGGGCATCAGTGGAGCAAACATGACAAAATTTACATTTTTAGAACCAATACTATTTGATCGTATGAGTCTGAAGAGGTTCTGATGATGCAGGACCAGAGGTTCGTTGTTTCAGGTAGTTTATATCCCTACATGGTGCTGTGCAGGTTTAAAAGGCATGCACATGAAAAAGGTAAGTTCTGACGCCATGAATAATGCACATTGTTTGCTGGGGAGACTGAAAGAACCACAGATATCAGATTCCCATGACGCCCAATAACTTCAGGGTAACTGCCAAGCTTGTGCAGAAGAAAATGCAGAGAAGGCAAATATGATATTCACAAACAAAACCTAATGCAAAGGAGACTAGATACAGTTCTTTCCTTCCCCCTGATGGATGGATCTAGCCTTGATGCATGTAGCCACATTTGATCATTTCTTTATCTGAGATTAAAAGCTTGAGAGGAAGCTGGTAAATTATGGGGCTGTTGTTAGGCTGAGAGTCCCAGACCAGGGAGATAGTGGCACTTTGCCAGGAAAGCAGCCCTCTTTCATGCCAACACACTTAAACCTCATTAGAATGGCTTTAAAACATTCTCTCACTGCAAACCCCATTTCAGGCCAATTAAGCTGATTTGAGAAATCAAACATTCAACATAAAAAAGGAGAAAACATTAATGCGCTGACAGCTATTTCATCAGACTTTGTTTCTCCTGGCAGCACTTACAAAATTACTTTGCAACGGTAAAACTGTGAGAGTAAAATAGTTAAAGAGATGCATATCCGCTCAGTGAGGGCGGAGTGAAGGCACACATGTTTGAGAAAAGAAAAGCAAGCAACCTCTCTCCTGCCAAGAAGAAGAAAAAAGAAAAACGCTGCCAAGAAAGCAAGATAATGTAGACAGATTTCCTGCAGTCAACATCCAACAGCAGTCACATTCAGACTCCAACTGAATAAGAATAAACCCCTTCATTAAAGCTATTCTGATTTATTGAGCAAAGAAGAAAAGGAAACAGATGACGGATATCAATGATAGCTGTCATCAATTAAAGTCACATCTTTTAAAACAATGCTCGTTATTGTTGCTGTGAATTTATTCTCAAAAGCTAAAAACACTCCAATCCTCGAGATTCATCAATCACATTAAAAGTTGCATCAGTAAGCTGTCAGGTTAGTATATATATTTATACATAACACTTTAGGCTATAGCCCAAACTTTACTGAGTGTCACTGCATAAAGTAACATTATTATTGTTTCAGTCCATAAAAAATATATATATTCTAGAGCAGAGGTGTGCCGATAGATCGGCCACCGATCATAATCGTCCGATTTCCGTGAAAAAGTGTATGATCGCCGATCACAGCTTCTTGTTGCCGATCACCGAAACCGACCACATTTATCTCACTTCGCAGCCTGCGTGTGCAGCTAATCTCCTCTTTCCTTCACACTGCGCAAGCCCGCGGCAAAAAATCCTGTTGTGTGGAACTATAACGCTCTGAGTGAATGGGGAAGTTAGCGTGTTGCGATGGAAAATTACCTCAGAAGTGAAGGACGTCAAAATGCATCAACATTTTGATCTAATATGATATGTAATATATTTAAAAAAACAATATATTTTTGTTTTTTAAATATCGAATCTAATATCAGCTTAGATTCGATATCTAATATGATATTATATATCATATATGATATTTAAAAAACAAGCACTTGACGGAGTTTGCCTACATCGAGGCTCAATGCAGGGACAAAAGGACATCCGAAGCGGCCAGATAGCAGGTAAAGCAGCACACAGCTAACAACACTCACACGGATTAGCATCACGGTCAGAAAGCTAAACAAATAACCAGAAAATAATTCAAGTCTTCGAGCTAGCGGTGTATGATGCTGGTTCTGCTCCCGCTGTTAGACCACCGCTATTCGCTACTGGTAGTAATATTTCAGACTTATCGCCGCTCAACCTCCACCCGCAGTGAACTCTCACACTTCTTCAAGCTGCAGCATGTAACAACAAAAATTCACATATTAAAACTTTGCTTTTACTCTTGATCTTGCCCAAACAAGAGATAATTTATGAAAAAAAAATACAAATAATAACAGATCTCCTGTCCCTCCTCCTGCGTTCTGCAGAATTACTCAACTATGTCAGAACCATCATTAATCACCTACCTGTGCTCTCAGGAAATTTTGATTTAGTAACTTGGAATTGTTTATTTTGATGCAAGCTGCATTTGACTTTGAATGAATGTTTCCCTCTTTTACTAGACATTATTTGATATAATAAGTGTTATGAGATTTATTGGACTCATGTATAATTTAGGGTACAGAGAACCTTACTGTTAAATATTGTTTAACTGGTTGCGGGCTTTTCAGTTGTCCTTTTGACTGAGTAGTTGCTCTATTGTGCCTGCAAGTATGTAGCATGTTTACGTTAATTAGGTAATTTTTTTAAATTTTGCCAGATCACATAACAGTATTTATACCTAAAGCAAAAAATCAACAACCAATTCAGGTGATCGGCAAAGATCGATGATCGGCAGAGATCGACCTCATGGGTGATCGGTATCGGCAGCAAAAAACTTGATCTTAGCATCCCTATTTGAGAGTTATTGTGGTATTATTCTGTATTCATCTGATGAATGAGAAGACATTTGTCAGAAATTAAAGTGATGGAATATGAACAAAAGTGCTCAAATCATCAACATGGTCTGTATTTAAGTAAGAAAACCCATCTCTTTTGCTACAAATGCTGCCTTAACATTTTGGATTTTAAAAGTGGGTCTCTGGGATTACAAAACATGAAAGCAAAAAAAAAAATGCAGGTGATGGTGGCGATCTACATCCATAATGCTGAATCAGGATTCAGCATCAATAATGTGGTTAACTGGGACTAATGCAAAGGATCAAGCAATTTGCACACCCTTAAAATAATTAAATGTACACTGCCTGGCAACAGCATTCTTTCCCTTTAAAACTCTATGTATTCTATTGAGATTTAATATGAAAAACCTCATATTAGCACATGCTTATAGAGTGAAAAAAAAACAGACAGTTGTCTGAGGGTGACATGTTTTTCAAAATTGTTTACAAAGACAAAATAAATGCGGCCTGGATTTGGCATTTAGCCTCTTGGGCTATCTTAATCTATTTTACTCTTCATAAAACAGTAAGTAAAACTAAGCTCAGTTTTGTAGACTCAAAAACAACCTGAAGGAGGAGTTACTGACCTTAGCTTGGTGCAATCTTTATTGTAAATAGAATGAGGAAAAAGATTTCTGTATATATTTCCAGATTAATATGTATTAAGGATCATGAGTAAAAAGCAAAGAAAATTGGTAATAAAGGCAATCAACAATTAAATATTAATCCCACAAATATATATATATTTATATAGAATAAAACCAAAGATTCTGACACAGTACTGCTAAAAAGCTAATATTTATGAAGAATTTCTCTCTCTAAAGGTTTAGTTGAGAACAAAAGTTGCTTATCCAAACTTTGTTAGATATATATTAAATGTTTTTCTGGCCAATTCCAGAACCGTCTCATCAACGCCCACAATTCCTTTTGATGCTTTTCAGCTGTGACCAACTCCTCAAAAAAAAAAAGCCCACATTTGTTTACTGCTATATGGGACAATAGTGTCTATCAACAGCACACCCCGTCCTCATTTAGTATGCATGCTGACATTTTTGAGCCTGCTTAATTTTGCCTCTTCTTCAGTGTGAATATACAACAACCTCCCAAATCATACTCAAATTAGTATGCAGAATACGATGTTGATACAGCATTGGTTCGGAGAAAAGTGGCCATTGTCTCAACGACAACAGCCCTGAATCTGTAACTGTAGTGTGCTCCAAAGCTAGGACTCAGTGACATTCAACAAAAAAAAAAAACTGTGATCTCTGATGAGTCAAAGGTATCGTGTTGGAAATATTTACCAGGATCGAGTTGGAGCGTCCGTTGAAGGGTTGGGGCTCAGTGAAGAAATCAGTGTTGTGGTCGAGCCGTCCGTGCCCTCCATACTGAACCTCGTCTGAATCCAGCTTGATTTTGTATCTGACAAAGATCGGGGTTAAGGTGCAATAACGGTGGGAAACTAGCTTAAGAGCTTGAAGACAAAAGAAGATAAAAAAGGAAAGGTTTTATCATCGGTGCAGACTTGGTTTAGCAGTGCTCAGGTGGTGTATACTTTCTGAAATCCTTCCATCCATTAGCATTCAAAATGTGACAGTGAGAAACCAAAATACTAATGCTGCCTTACATGAACTGAATAAATTAGTTGATGCTATACAATCAGATAATTTTGTCTAATAAGTTGCATAAATAGTGTTTGATGATAAATTTAAATAAGTGGCAACTGATGTTTATTTAATTTTATTTTTTATATTTACAACACTAGAAAACAACACAAAAATGAGTCCAACTCCTCCAAATTATTACATTCACTCATACTGAGGATGAATACAATTAATTTAGGACTTTACTGAACTCATCTGAACTGCTTTTTTTCAGGATGGAATGATTACACAACAAGCAACATATTTTAAAGAACTTGTGTGCCCTACCACTAATCTTTAATTAGCAAGTTCCTGGGAAACCATACACAGATTTTACTGCCATCGACAAGTTGCTGTTAAACTATCAGCTGAATATTTGACCACTTTTTATATCATAAATGGTAGAGCTAATTTGAACAAATAGATTTTTAGGTACTGATGCTGCTTTGAGGCATACATGTCCATAAGCTTTCAAAAGGGTTGAGACTGCAGTTGTTAAAGAAGTTTTCAACTTTCTACCGAAGAGCTGTTTGAGGTGAAGTTGAAAAATGTGGATAATCCTAATTCTTCATTGTTTATTTCACTTTGTTCTGGATTTGAAAGCATGATGGAGCTACTACCATGTTTGTTAAACAGCTCTTGTAAACATTCTTCCTGCCATTATTTAAGTAACAATAGCTTAATTTCATCTCCAATGTATCTGCTTTATCTGTGTGGAGAGCTGCAAATTTTGTCTTTGGAGAAGTGCTGCTTCACTGGTCAAAACCCTCTAAATATATATTGATGTTATACTTGTTTGGGTAGCAATTTTTTTTGTTTAGTCCAAAGATCCATGTTAGTATTCTGCAGAAAGAGTGATTTAAAATTGAATTTCTTGCATAAAAATAATTTAAGTGTTTCTGTTTATTATTTGTTTCTATTTATTGAGGAATAAGATGCTGAGTATCTTTAACAGTTAATGCCATCATCAATTATGTTTAAAGACCATTAATAAACAGAAGTCTGATCTAGTTTGTGGAAGAGTACCAAGCTATTGGCTGAACAGATGAACAGTTAAACTCTTTTTGTTTCATCTCCTTGTTTACATTGGGTCTGTATTTTTGTACTCATGTAAAAAGAGTGCTTCGTTTAAAGCAATGTTTATACAGAAAGATGAGCATCTGCTAACTTCAAAGGACGACTGCACTTGAAGGCATCCATATGCTTTAGTTTGATATGATCCAAACAAGCACTATATCAGTTTTGTAGATCTAAACACCACAACTATCTCTATAATCCCCATATGAATGCTGTCTTAAGTGTATGCCAAATGAAATGTGTTCTGTTAATTATACATGATGAGATTTATATTTGACATTTTATTCATTATCTGCTCTTTTGTGTCAGGGAGAGGCTAAAGAGCTGTGAAGGTCTGCAGGTACAGGACAGTTGAATAATCAAGAGAAAATGTGATGCCTTTGATCAGGTGTGGAGAAGCTTTATGTACTGTATGTGAGGAAGGGGGAGGAAGGCAATCCCACGTACTGTCACTTTTTCCCCCTGTACTGTCTCTCCTCTGAGCATCTGAATGAGGATGCAGAGATACTGAAGAGTAGGCCGATGGCAGCTCCCATTATGAGGCTCCCATGATTTGTGTGTATTCTGAAAAAGGGACCACAATAGAAAGACACGCCATGAAATATGTAAATCACGCCATATGCTGAGGCTCCGGGATGTATCCACCTTTCGTAAGAGAGCCTAGTTCTGTCCTTCAGCTGGATCATGCGACCTAGCTGGAGGAGCTATTTTCCAAGGACATTTTCAGAAAACTAACACAAGAGTGCTTGGCATAAGAGTAATACACATCTTCTGTCTTAAGGAAAAGAAAGGGTGTAAGAGTCAGTTAAAGGATTGGTATAATGTCAGAGAAAATATATAGGAGACTAAAAACCCAAAGTGCCATAAAGTGAGACTTAGAAATCCAGACATTACCTAGAAACTTTGCAACAGGAAGATTTTGATCCAGAAATGGTCTTCCCTTGCAATAAAATGCAAAACTATTTAAGATGCAAAGAGCAAGTAATTTACAATTGTCTATAAATAATTAAACTAACAATTATACAGGAGACATGTGAACAGTACTTTCCCCCCCCACATGTTCTGATGCAGCATATCAGACATACCACATGGACAAACCAGTTGCCTGAATACGCCAGGGCAGATTAGAAGAAGAAAGCAATGGCTTCCTAACTGTTTCATTGACTTTAGAAAATCAGGGTAGCATCTGAAATCAAAGTAGACAGATTCTATGAATAGAATATGAACTGCGTATGACCCCTAACCTTGCAGCACTCAGCACCAAAGAGCAGCGAGGGGCAGGTAGCCTCGGCTACCGAGCACTGCAGACACTGAGACTTACATGAGACTTGCAAAACAGTGACTTGGTCCCACCTCTGGTAGTCACACACCCCACTGAGGCAGGTCGGCAGTGAAACACAGGAGCATCAGCCCTCTAGCCCCCCTACCCTCATAGCCCCGTTAACACAGGCCAAGCCAGAAGCTCAGAAACCCCCGGAGCAGAACTGCCTCCTGGGGGGGGAGGTGTCACTGAATGAAATCCAAAATCCACAATACCATGTCTTAACTGGTAAAGCAACTTGCTTTGCTGGTGACCGAATTGCGGTGCTACTGACGTCTTCAGTCAAATTTTGGCAAAGTTACATTACAGAAACTGAAAGCGTACAACAGAACACCCGAGAAGATCCAAACTCCAAGAAACTTTGCTCTTTACTCAAATAAATCCTTCGAGTGGCGGTATGCGAGTCAAAGCTACAGGTCCTTCCACAGCTTTTCTGTCAGACTGAAATCAAAAGACTCATTAGGTTACGCTATTACACTGGTAAACTTTTTCATTAGCCACTCCTTTGTGGTAATGTTTGGGACATTTTATTACTTAAAGACCCAGTATTGTTTTGGCTGAGAGAAAAAATATTTTCTGTTTTAGAGTATCTGGCCTTCTTTAATGAGGTGAAGTCATCAGAGAGGAAGTCCCAAAGCACATTGCTTCCCCCTCTGTGGATAGTGTTCATTGGATCATACTTTGCATTTATCTTCCTTCGGACACAATGCATTGACTTTATGTCAAAGAGCTAAATTTTTTTTGTCATCTGACACCAGCACTTTCTTCATGGCCTCCTATGAATTACTTCAATTTTAAACTTGTACAGACAAGTCAGAACATGTGCCTCATACTGTAGTGGACTCCAGAATTTCAGTCTATGTAATGTAGGACATCCTGCGTTACTGGTCTTAAATGTCTTCAGATAATTAAACTACTCTTCTCATGTATTTGTGGTGCGATGAATCCTTTCTGATGATTGCTCTTACTACACAAAGCAGAATGTTGTATGGCGCTTGAGAAGGACGATTACTGGTCGGACATTTCATACATTTTCGTTTCCAAATAATCCAACCAAAAGTTGTTGCCTGATTTATATTATGCATTTATCAGGCACATAGTGCCATTTTATAGCACAAACAAGTATCTATATTGCCCTAAGTTGATATAAAAATGCTGTAAATATTAGATTTGTATTAAAAGAAATTTGACTTCACAATGTGATGCCTTGAAATGAGCCTCTTTTTTGTTAAATTAAGAATTTTTTTGGCACAAGTGGCCTTTATTCGATAATAATCTGACAGGAAGCGGTGCAGAGAGAAGGGGGTAAAGACATGCGGCACAGTCACCAAGAACGGGAGTCAAACTCGAGACTATACACGAGGCTCTCGCTGAAACTACTGTGCCATGCCTGAGATCTGGGACGTTTGACGGTAAATCAACACCTTAAGCTGTTTCCCTTTCCAAACTTGCTTTGGTGTGATGGGAAGAACTGGAATAAAGGGGGCCAGGCTGATTCTCTGTGTTCTGATACTAATTTTTTCCCTGTCTGCATTACTGCTTTAAAGAATCAGCACAGCAGCTCTTCTGTGACTACACAGGCAAGTGTTTGCTCTTAAAAGCACTGGCCGCACATGTCCCCATCATTGGACCTCTCCAGTTTTTTGCAGGAACTAACCACTGCATTTGGACACATTTCCCAGGTTCTGCCTCCTTTGGAGTTGTGCTCATCCACTAGTCAAGCAATCTCGATCAGGCCCTTGTTCAAGTCATTCATTTTTACTCCAGACTATTTTCTGTGCTTTCAGCACATCAAATTCAAAATACTGAGTGAGTTTTCAGTCATTGCAAAATATATCCCACCCCTTGACAGGGACTACTTTAATGAAATAATCAATGTTATTCACTCTAGCTGTCAGTAGTTTTAATATTGAGGCTGACTAGTGTCTATGTGTGTGTGTTACACAGAAAGTCCTGGGAATGAGGCACAGTTACAGTAATTTAGAGTTCCCTATCAAACTCTTCTGCAAGGAAGTGAGAACCAGCACAAATTGGTAGTTGGAAGTGTTTGAGCGATTACGTCTTTGTTAGTAGCTACAGACGGCTGCAGAGACAGCTTGCAGTTCAGCTGGGAGACTCTGTGATCAATACAGCCTTTGTGAATAAAGAGGAAGATTAAAGAACACAATCAGTTTTACCCAATGACTAGAAGGAAAAGACGGCAGACCAAAAGCTTGAAGATTAGAGTCATTGATGACCTGAAAACAATCATGCCATGACCACAATTTCAGCCCCAGCCACCACTCAGTTTCTCCGCAAGCTCTTTGTTGCTTTTTTCTACCTGTATGGAGGTAATAGCATGCCACCATGGGTAAACAAGAGTTAAGTGAGCTCTGTGCACACATCTAAAGAATGTGCATGGCCTTTTAAGTGTTATAAATGCCATGTCTAGTCTTTTTATCGTCAATGTCACCACAAGTTCTGATTTAGGTTACATAAGAGAAGAACAAATGGTAGAGTTAATTTCTATCATGGAAAAAAAAGAAGAGACATATAATAATGTAAAATAAATCAATCTTCTACAATGACTAACTTTAAAGAAGGGCTAACAAATTGTTAGAAATAAAGCAAGATTGTAAGCATGTTGCTTACAATCAAATACAAGCAGATTTAACACAATGATTAAATGAGATTTTAAGCGACAAGGAAAAAATTCAACCTTCGAGTGAATGTATTCAGTTGAAAAACCCACATAAATAAAAATAATAAAAAATAAAGCACAGTTACTTCTGCTGCAGGTTACGTCACTTCCACTGTAGCTTTCGTATTTCCGTTGTGGGTATTTTATTTGTGTTGGGGCTATTGTATTTGACCTGAGACCTCTGGGCCACCATACCTAGCTCTTGTCTAATGAAACAAAAATGGAGAAAACCCTGCACATCTGGTAAAAAAAAATAGTTTAAATCCAACTTATTCAAAAATAAGAAAAAGGAATTGTCCACATTAACACCTTTGCTCGTAAATACTCTCCAGAGTTAAGCAGAATGGTGAGGTGGCATTTTATCTATGCACCTTTTGGTGAACTCTTACCACATCGAGATGTATTAAATATCATGTACCCTATTTTACCAATCTGATAAATGCACAAGCTTCCTGTTAAAATCCCAGTGGCGTTTAGCAACCCTGCACACATGTAAGTTTGTGAGGAAAGCAGACTGTAGATATGAATAAGTTTTAAAAAGCAGCTATTTTCTCATGGTTTTACTTTTAACTTAAAAAATTCAGCATACACCTGCCTTACCTAAAAGGCATGTGCACAGATCTCCCATAATTCAGATTGGCTGTGTCAAATCATATTTGTACCTCCAGAATTTTTTATTTTATAAATTGCTTAATTAAAAGTTCTCCGAGACCCTGCAGACAATAAATGTGAAAATTAAAAATACTTAAAAAATAGGGTCTTTATTTTTGATGGTGAAATTACGCTGCTAAAACAAAAGCTTAACGTATTTTAAAGTTGAAAAGACATTAAAAATGCTGAGTATGTAAAACTAACATTAAGCATTAACAACATTAAACCGTTTTCAGATTATGATAACTAATTTAACAAAGCTCCATTATTTTTCACAGCTGGTAAAAGGAAGGTTATATAATGATGAAAACAGTCAGAAAAAGCACAACCACCTCCACCAAGGCCAAACAAAAATTCAGCTACATTATAGCAATACCTGAGGCTTTCTGTTACACTAACTTGTCAATTAAACCCTTCAGATTCAGCTAGCTATAGCTTTTCTTTTTTTGGTCTTGTAAAATACACTTTCATGTCCATAAATAAAATACCGTTCCATCTTAATTTTTTCTCATATTCTCTATTTAACAAGGCCCAGTATTCCATATAATTATGCTTCTAAACTTTAAATACTCCGTCAGTTTGATTCAAGCTGGGTTAAAAAAATTATATCTTAAGGAATCATAGAAAAAATCTGAATATTTGAGTATGTAGACTTAAAGGCCACATGTTATTTTAATTTAAAGCCAGACACCCTAAAAAACAACTTGCAAGTAGAATAACTAAATCACAATAATAAAAAAAATCCATCCACTTTTAAATAATTCCGATAATTTTAAATGTAAACTTTCATAACCAAAAAAAATAGCCTTTTGAACCAGACTTTCAAAAATCACATATGCTTCTTTTTCATATATGGATGATTATATTTAATTTGAAACAACGCCATCTGGAAGCCCGTCATATCCCAATGCAGATTCTTTTTGTTACACATTTTGTAACAGTAAAATGTTTAACGGATGTTTGGTCACTGAATGACAATGTAGGAAAATGATGCGGTAAGCAATTTTGTTACAAAGATAATTTAAGGAAGGTTGGTTAGCTTCGCGAAATTAAATGGGTGAACAGAATCATTATAGAACGACAAAAAGAACGACACAAATCTGAAGGACAGAATACAAACAGGTTATGCCAATGTAATGACAATAACAATAAGCAGGAAGTAAGCAGCCAGAACAAGGAGACAACTGTGGGTAAAGTTAATCAGGTAAGAGGCCATAACAAACAGTTGCAGAGAAACCAGCTGTGGACAGAGTTCTAGAGTTTTAATGTGGCTATGTTAGGATCCCAAGCTACTCCTCTACATAAAATGTTTTCTGAGTTCTTCCTCCTCACCGGACTAGCAATGAAGGCATTTTCAATTTTTGAAGTCGACCTGAAACCTTTTCCATCAATAATGTCTTGGGTGGACAACATGTTACGCTTGATGTCTGAATTCAATAATATTATCACTGTATGGAAACGTTCAGCTTCCATCTCAACTGCCTTGTGTTCTTTTTTTTCCTTTCACGCTTTTTATGCTTTTTTCAACTTCGGTATTGAAAAAAAGAATATAACTACAAGCTTGAAAAACATGAAAGATTGTGACGACATATGACATTTAAAACACAAAAAGCTAAGTTGAAACATGACCTTGAATAGTTTGCATAAATGCATTCACTAACAAACAAATGAAATGGACTCTTCTTCCTTTTAAACCATTTCTATGGTCACCCTACCGAGGCTCTAGGCACTACAAGTTGCATATAGAATAATTATGTGTGGAGTCATATTCATATACCTTGGAGCACTTTGCTATAAGCAAAGCTTAGAAAAAAAAGACTGAATATTTTTTCCTTTACTTACTTCATCCAAAAACTGATCACTTTTGGAAATATTGTCTGTACACTGTAGTGCTTACTTTGATCAAAATTCTAGTGAGTAAGTGACACCACATCTACAGTTGAATTATTCTGCACGGCAGCCCAGGAAAAGCTCAGACAGAAAGGGAGAATGATAACCTGACACAATCGCAACTGCCTATTGGCACAGTGTAAATCAAAGACCAATCTGCCCCTACAGGTACAGCTTTCATGACGGAATCCAGCTGGGATTTCAAATACTCTAACCAGGCAGATAAAGACCACTGTCTGAAGATTGTGTCCACCATGAGATGGAGAGAAAATAATAAAAGACACTGATGGGAGACAGCCCACTGAAAACCTAACAGCCGCTGCATTTTAATGAGCAGTGTATTTTGTTGAGGGGCCTTGCTCAACTTTTTTCTCCTTTTCATCACAGAGAAAGATAAAAACAGACACATATAAAGATAAGCCTGTCAGAAAGCATAAAGAGGCCAAACTATCACTGAATGTGTGACCCCTGAGGGACACATTCTTGTGATATTTGTTTTAAAGTCAAAATGTAGAGTTTTGGGTTTTAATTTCAGCTCATTTAATTCTGCTCAGAACTGCTACATCTAGGATTCCCTAAATGATTAAGCTAAAAAAAAAAATGAACTACAGAGCCAGCTGCACGTATTAACACCAATGGTAAAGGCTGTAATGTACATTTTAAAGTTTGTAGCTGGATAAATCAAGCTAAAGCCCTGACGCTGCGATCAAATGCTAAAGTTTTGCCTGACAATGGAGCTATTTACCTTACAGCTCAGAGTATAACACCTCCGAATCTCAACCTGACATGCATTGCGGTAAACCCTTTGATCAATCCTCACACTCTGACACAAAATCTCTGCAGTCAGAGACTTTCATGCTTATTATCTCTACCTTCATCATTGTAAAGTATATAGGATTCCTTTTTGCAAAGAAGGAAGTCACTATGTGACACAATGCGCAGGGTTGTCTATAAAGGACCAAAATGTTCTTCCCTTCTTTTGCAGACTGCATGATGCTTTGACTGCCTTGCTGTATGACAATTGACCTTGTTTGTAAAGAATAAGGACTGATTATTGCTTTTGACTTACTTTCATGCTTACATACATTGGATCTCACAAAAGGTAGTTTAATGACATGAAATGTGCAAGAGGGAGGTGTGTAACAACACTATCAGCTCAGGACAGCAGCTAAAAATGCACAATATTACGTTGATGACAACAAAATGATTTTGGAGAAAACTTTTTTACACATAAAGAGAGAAAGTTTGAAAAAACACATACACAAGCTGGGTCTTAAAGAACTTGGAATTGTTGAAGAATACTCTGATGCAGGTTTAACCAGTCCATATATTGCAATGTCGTTTATCAGTAAATATTCTAAATATTTGACAGATCGTCAAATGTGGCTCAGAATGAGCCCTCCAGTATAGTTGAGTCTGAAATTGTCAAAATGCCAGAGAAAATGCATTTATTTATTTTTATTTTTTGAGATATACTCATATCCTACCAGAATCAAACTTCTAGATTAAGTAAAAATAATTTTAGATCTAAAACTGTCAAAGCTATGAATACTTCTGGGCATAACCTTAGATAAAACAGGGCCCATAACAATGGCTTAGACTTACTTCATTACAGAAAGTCATGCTGACAGCACAGACTTCACTTTAATGAGAAATATTGTGACAATTTAATATCTTGAGATCTCATTACAACCCAAGTAAAAAGTCTTTAAATAAATACATTTTTTATTGCAGTGGCATTATCTCACACTGAAGAATTTTCTGCATTTCTCTACAAGTGAACTTGGGATATGTATTTACCTTCCTTTTCATTCCTCCCCACTGTGCACTGCAGCAAAATAAACCTGAGTTCTTATTTAGCGTTTTTTTAATTAGTTTTTGTTTTATCATCTCATTTTTTGGTATTGGGTTTTATTTACAGTTTTTTTTCCTTCACTCAGAACAGGGGCAGAGAAAAAGGGCGAGAAAAACATGCAGAAAATCTTCTTGGTTTGGGAGTTTATCTCTGGGCGGACGCATCGACGACTAATGGCCTCTGTATACGGGATGCCCAAGCTTCCCAGCTTTTTTTAGTTCTCTGCAGTTGTAGTTGTTAAAAACTTTTTAAATTATTACTATCTCAGAGACGATATTTTCAAAAATTACTTTCTTTACTGGTCAAATAAAGCTACATAAATACATTCTACTCTTTTTCTAGTTTTGAGAAGCTGCTAAGAAAAATGAGCCTGTGTCACAACATATTATATAAGCTACGCAATTCTGTTTAAAGGTTTCTACACCATCTCAGCAACTCAAATTAGAAATAAGGCATTTAAAAAAAAAAAGTTTTGCTACATTTATATGACTGCCAACTATGATGAAAAAAAACATTTCTTTGCAAGAGATTTTTTCACTCTGCACATTTCCCAAATTAAAGGCTGTGTTTACCTAAAAAAAATATAACAGATGATTATGCAACTGCATTATAGGATGAGAATGCATTGCAAGCCTTTTTCCCTTATTTTTACCAGGCGACTTGCACTTTTTATCCAAAAAGTTCTTGTACACATAATAAACAACTCTCCACTTTGCGATACCATACTTACTTAGCTGAATAATTAACTGCAGAAGCTCCACAGGTGAGAAATAACACCTGGAGACCTGTGTTAAAAAGCAGGCAGCATCCAACATGTGACAGAAAGCAACAAAAAGAACATCAGTGATGTTTTTTCTTCTTCTTTTTTTTTACTCCGGAGGGACACTCAGTTATTATACAATACTTGCTACATTGCCAAAGGAAACATCATTCCTTGGTGGATTAATTTTCAGCGGCACACAGCATGGTCAGCTTCCTTTAGCCATTAGTTCCAGATATGGCTGCAGAGCAGAGCTCCACTGTGACATCCTGACCCTCACACAGGTAGAAGAAAGTTTAAGTATATGACAGCTGAGTGTAATGAAAAAGCACTTTTGGACTCTTTGAGCTTGTCTTGTTTACCTCCACTGCCTCTGAGTGGCACTTTCATCTGTCTTCTCCCCTAATTGGATCCTCTGCACACATTCCCATCGGAGGATCTGCATCTCCTCATACACGCGGCGCATTTACCTTGCTCACACACACAGCACATTTGCCTTTATGTGTTTACCGCCTCTCTGTATAATGACAGCCGGAGCTTTGCCCTCACATTTATTTGCATTTCCTCTCAACCCACACCCAGTGTCTGAGACCTCTCCTTAAACATCAAAAGAAGCACCAGGAGGAAAATATGTGGTTCTATCTAAATGAAAATAAATCCTCAAAAACGATGTTAGAGACACTCTGCAGCTTGGCTATTAGCGCTTTGCCCAAAATTCACCCTCTCGACATCGAGCTAATAACACGAAGCAAAAAGTACAATTATCCCACATCAAACAAACTTACAAAGTATCAACCAATGCCTAGCAAAACTATTTAAATCTCTTGAAGTTTAGTTTTGTTACATTAAAAATCACAAATGTCAGAGTGCTTTTTTATGGGCATTTTATCCAATAGAGCAATAGAAAGTGTGAAATAATGTAATGGAGGAAAATAAATATTTTTAATACATAAATTAAAAATATTTATTTAAAATAATTTTTTTCTTTTTACCTCTCTATTTTTTAATAAATAAGAATATGATAAGTGTGGAAAGCATTTGTCTTCATTCTGTGTTAGAACTATTTTTTGATGCAATTGTACATAGCCCCCAAATTGCATTTTTGCTGCATCCTCTACATGGGATTTCTTATAGGATTCTATCAGCAATGACTACATAAAGAACATTGCATAACGATGGATCTCTAGAACTCATCCAATGTTACCACTGACTTCTTGGTAACTTCTATGATTAAATGCTCTTCTTGTCTGGCATGCATCATTTTCCTTCCACCTCAAAATGCAGTACCTTGTATTGGTCTATTAGATGCAATCCCCATAGAAAACACTGAACTTTGGGGTTGTGGCAGAAATAAAACATGAACGCTTCCAAGCCGTATAAAAATATGTTAGCATTTAATCTGTTTCCGCTTTATGGAGCGATACTAACCTAATTACCTTTATCTAACTTTCAAAAAGATTTATTAAATGCCTGCTTGAGATCATTTACGTTTTCATTGATATTTAAATGCATTTTGTTATGGCATCGTTAGAAAGGGGGAAAAAAAAGAGATACTTTCGCTTGCGACATCATCTTAACTCATCATAGATTAGATTGAGATTTTAACAGCCAGCATCCAGAGAAAAACAAACTTGGGTTGCATTCTAATTCATTATCACTGTATTTTAATCACAACCAAAGAAGCAGCACTGCCTCCTGTCCACCAGGGAAACTGATGGTGTGAGATGTAGTCGGCCTCATAAGGGAGCAATGTCCGCGATGAAAAATACAGATCTGTCAGCTTCCTGTCCCCCTACACATTCCTGATCATTAGGCCTGCTGCAATAACAACTGGGGGACTCATTAAATTCCTGACAGCCAATGTTGCTAAACAGAGTCTTTCTGAATCAGTGGGCTCTGATATTATTTCTCTCTAACAGCATAACAACAATGCAATAAACAACCAACTCATATTCCCCCTCAACAATTACGACACAAAGTGCCAACCTCCGAGATGGGGGTGGGGAGGGTGGGAAAGTCATTAAAACTGTGCGTCTTTACAAGTCTCGTTTATTTTTAACAGGGCTCCCGCAGAGTGCTTAAATCTCTGATCCACTTCTCAGCCTAGAGTCTACTCAGGGGACATTTTTAGTACCCTAAAATGTCTTGCGCCCCTGTCAAAATGTAGGAGTTTAATTAAGAGACAAGTCAAGCCCTTAAGATCATCAAGAGTGAATGCGAAGATTAAAGGAGAGCTTGATGCAAATCTGAGAAAGGAGGACAAAATAAATAAAATAAATCAAAATTATGGAAGTTTCGTCTGAGAATATTTAATAGAGAAGGGTTTATAGTAATGGGAAAAACCACAACCTTCTTCTGTTCAACTCTTTTACATCTCAGTACATAATAAAAATGTTCCGCTCTATAGGTTAGATCCCACATCTATAAGTGTAGAAAGACACGTGAAATCGAAATTTTACTATATCTTTGTGGATGCACAAAGATAAGTTCTTAATCTGTTGGGTTTTTTACACTTTAAGTTAGCATTTTCTATATATGAATAAAACCAAGACCTAAAGGATAGTTCACATTCTTTTTCACATAACCGGTTTTAGCATCTAGTAAGGGACGGAAACTATGATGATTGACACATTGTTGTTGTAAGCATTTCTTGGAGAGTGCTGACAATAAGAGAAGTGAAGACTGTATCAGCTGCTACATTAGCAATTCTGTAGCATTTCCCAATGCAGCTGATATAAGTGGAATGCGGTTATTACTTTAAATTTATATTATATGTATAATGAGGCATCATTATCTGGGGACTTGCATACAGTTTTCACTAAGCCACAGAGTTCCTTAGGTGTACAATAATATTTTCTAGCAAGTTAAGGAGTCCACTTCTCTGTGTGTGGATTGTTCATTCGCAGCTTTCCAATTTTCTGTCTTCATTTATTATCTTGGAAAATACTGTTAGCAATTTTCTCGGGAAGGAAAGAAATAAAATAAATAAAAAAGGTGTCGCAAATATAATGCATTAAAAGAGGTAAGTCAATAGCAGTGACATTCACAAGTCACTTTTTTCCAAACCCAATTCAGATCTCAAGTCTTTAAAATGAGCAACGTCTCTTCGTCTGTCATCTCTTTGGCCAAAAATACGGAATCACTGTAGCTTAGGAATTGAAATTATTATCACTAAATTCAGTTATATGCAAACTCTTTGTAATTTTCAGAGCATGCAATTAAACATGCAAAACCTTATCAACAGCTGTGAATTATTTGGAATAGGACTATAATATTTTACATTAAAATAATATATGCCCTACTAATAATCTGCAATTACTACCAAAGTATAGTGCATATGTGAATTTTTATTAAAAATAAAAAAAGGTAAACACTCGTTATTGTTAAACTTCTAGAAGACACAGACAGGACTCGACTTAGTTCTGAAAAAAAAAAACATTTTTGTAAAAATGTTGTTTACACTAGTCCCACACAATACAGTGCATTATATAGAATTCATAGATTTTTTCCCTCCTTATTTTGAGTGCAAAGATTTGCAAGATTAGGAATCTATTTACTAAGTTTGTATTTAAAACCATTTCTTTCAATTCTGAAGAGTCAACCTGTCTAAAGATGTATCGACAGATTATCAAATGGAGAGTGAAGCATGATGCAATAAGGGAATACTGAATTTCTAAAAGTAACTGTGAAAAGAAATGCTTTTATTTTGAAAAACTGAAAGCATTATAATGGCACTCACCTAACAGAGAAAAAAGATGTTGAAGGCATGCTAAGTTTATTTTGCTTAGAAATTACCCCAACCTATTGAATACAGAGTTTAGTTGGAAAGATATTCATGAGATCATTATGAATTAGGTTATAAGGCAACATTTCACAAGCATCCCTCATTAAAAAAAACAAACTCACCCTTTATCAGGAGAATTTGTGCATCTGCGTTAGAGTTGCAGTCTGTAGCTCACATTTAGCGGATGCTCACTCAATGGTGGGATTAGATACAAATATAAAAAGGTAGAACCAAGCTTTACCATGACAACCTGTCATATGTTTACTCCACAGTAACTCAGAATGGACACATTAATTATTTACTCAAATGATTTACCCTTACAGTCTCACTCTGTAAGGGTAACTGCATAATATATAGATTGTTTATGAGATTCTGGTCCCAGAAATCAAGCCCGAGTCAAGTCTCAAACATTTAAAGGGCAAATCTCAAGTGTTCAGAGCATTAGTCTGTTGTACCTGAATACAAGTATAAATTAAGTCCAAAATCTTTAAAGGGCAAAATGAAGACAAGCCTCAAGCCTTGAGAGCATGGGTTAACATCTAGGGTCTTTTAAGCACGAGTTTAAGTCAAGTTTGAAATTTTATTTGTGCAACTCAACTAAGCCCAGGACTCGAGTATTATTGCTGTTAGTAACATTAAATTGTGTGAAAGGAATTTCAGTGTCTGAAAAGAAAGTAGACATGACATGGCATATCAGAATAAAAAGGGATACTTTCCTGGTGCTTCTACACCCACTCTGTAGTCCTGGAAGCTCTTGTTGGGGTGGAAGTTGAAGATAAAGAGCACATTTGCCCTATCAAACACAATGACCTTGTCCCCTTCATGCTTGGCACTGACGTAGGCCTGGAGGAGGACAAGCGAAGGGAAAATTAAAGTTAAGCATTTCTTCATGAATAGTCATTACCTCTCTCATACTGGATTTAAACAGTTATAATGGGTCACATTATATCAGGGGAGAACAGATATGCAAAAAGAACGAGACGCACTCCCACATCAAAATTTCAGGTGGCTCTCATCAGTGGCCCTGATGGTGTGAGGCAGACGCTGTCAGCTTTAGACAGCTGCGTGTGATAAAGGCGCCTCTCTCTCCTCTGGAGCAAGCCATGGCTAACGTGTCATTAGCAGAGATTATCAATGTCACCCAACCTCCTATTTTTGGTGCCTTGTTCCCCAAGCCAATTTCAGGGCAGCATATTCACGGCTGAACGAGATGATAAGCACCCCTGCAACTGGACCGGCAGAGAGGATGGAGGTTAAAGAAATGAGCTGACAGCCTGGAGTCGCTCCATTTCTCCAAGAGCTCTGAAGTAATGCCAGCTTCGTCTGGCTTACAGCGACTGCTTTGGAATTGCAAAGCAAAATTTAGCTTGCACCTAGCAAGCAGTGGTCAAATAAACCCATGTGATTCAGTTTTACATACATGTTAAAAAAAACATGTGAATCATCTACGCTGCTGTTCAGACCAGTTGCAAATGTATGTAGAATCTCTTGTTGTTTGCTTACAAAATCCAAATTATGCATTAGATTTTCACAGCAATGTCCCCATGAGATAAACAAACATATGTTTGCCTGATATCAAAGTGAGAAATTCTAGTCTGAAGTTAGGTCTCAGAGACAGTCGAGTTTCTGTTTTTGTCACCGCCTGCAGCGCCACGCTGACCTCGAACAGCTCTGAGTCAATCTTAGCCATGGAAAGAGAGCAGGATAAATCCCCATTTGTGAAGTCAGCACTCTCAGGAAGATTTTCTTTTTTTTGGGCAGAGGAAGGAAATGGCTCAAAGAATGTCCACAACCCTTCAGTCTACTCCTCTTCCCCCACTGTGACAAAAAGTTTGTCAGCTGCAGATGCTCTCCGTTTACCAAGAGAGAAAATGATATGAAACTTAGTAAGACGTTTTTAGGACAACATTTCCAAACATCTCAGTTATTTTAACAGCTCAAATCCTTAATGTGGTTTGGTGCATTTGTTATTTGACTGTGTTTGGAATAAAGCATTAAAAGCCCCACAATTTTGCCAATTTTCTCACCTGATCTTTGCATGATTTCAGGATTTTTTTGATGGTTGTGAGAAATTATCTAGAAAGGAGCTGATTACCTAATTATAATGAGAGATCTCGAGATGAAATGTCAGGGTAATGTTGTCATAGCGATAATTTAATTGGGTGATTATCTTGAAATACGACTTTTAGCTATCTGTTTCAATTACAACTTCATTATATCATGTTGGGATGATGAAATTTTGTCACTGTAACTTTAATAATGCATCAAAATAACACATCAAGTTTGGTTGCAAAAGCTTTTTAATCATCTAATTTTCTAAAGTTATCTTACATTCTTGACCTAACAGACAAATACAGTGACTTCAATTAGACCCTCCTTAAAGGACATGTTAAAGCCAGATTACAGTTTGAAAATGCACAGAGGAACAAAGGCCTTCAACATTAAAAAAAAAAAAAAGCCAAGTGATTTGATGAATCTAAAGTGGAACTTTTCAGCCACAATGACAATTGTTGTATTTGTTTTAGTTGTATTCATTGGGAATATAAAAAACTGGGATCACCATTCCAATTATAAAATCTGAAACTACATGTTCAAGCGAGGCAGCCTACACACTGGACTGTTCTGCCAGTTCTTCCTGGTTCTGACAGCAGGAAGAAGAGTGTCAGAACTTCAACAAACTTTTGTGAGAAGTTTGTGGAAGGAAGCCCAAGAGGTTTGACCCAAGTCATACAGTTCAAAGAAAATGCTACCAAATACTGAGGACAATTAGGTAAACTTCTGATTTGAAAACCATCAATAAATAAATAACTCTGACATATTCTTTCTCTCATTATTACATTTAGCAAACAGAAATCCTTTTGGTAATGCTAACTGACTTAAAACATGAGAGGCCTGGTCTGATTTAACTTCAGACGGTGAGAAAAAGGTCTCAGCCTGTCCAATGTGGATGCTAGAGTCCATTTCTCATGGTGTTCTGGTTTTTATTGGCATTTCTTTCCTTTGTTATAAATCCAGAACTGGTATTGCTGCATTGACAGAAGATTCAGTTCACATTCACAGTTTGGGCCTTTGAAGCTCTACATCTCTGATGTTTCCACAAATCACAAAGACTCCCTGCATGTTTCCATTTCCCCTCAGTTCATTTGCACCTGAGACAAAGTGAAAAGAAAAAAAAAATAAATAAATAAAAATGCTGACAAATCATCCCGTGCTCCTCCTTTCAACTACAAAATGTCCTTGGATCAGGCCGGCACTGAAATATTGAACCAGCTGAGCTATAGAATGTATCTAATAAATGCAATTACCTTGGCAATGTCATTGATAAGCCCTGCAGAGGATTCAGACTTATCTGGTTATTACAGCTGAATCTCTGAACATTATTGGCATTATCTGTGAATGATGTTCGACAAAGTCTTTTTCTGGTATCGTATTAGCCCCTGAATAAATGAATAAGACTTTTCTCAGCAGCTGCTCTGCAGAGTCTGACACAAAGGGTCAGTTACAGGAGCTACGGCAATAGAAATATTATCTCCCGCTGTAGTTTGGTCTTCAGATAATTTATTTAATTTGTTATTTGTATGTGCTGTAATATTTCCCAAGAGTCCACTTTAATGCCACAATCTTAAAGCTATAAAGGTAGAATGTTTTGAATTATTCATTCTAATGTATTAGTTTATGAAAAGATTATTAGATCAGATTTGTTTTGCATTTCAAACCAAGCTATATAATTCTTTTGATGTATTACTATAGGATTTCTTTTAATATCTAGAGGGTATACAATACTGAACTGTAGCTGAGCAATTCTACTTTGGAATAACAGCACAGTAATTACAGTGTCTACATCAGAGTTTAACCTAGAGCATCCATTACAATTATTTGCCCCCTTTATGACCTATTAAAGCAGTAATTATGATTTATTTGGGGTATGAATATAATGTGAGAGAATATGTCTGCAAAGGAAAGGAGAGGTGTGCAGTCATGTAAAGACTAATTAAATATTTACTCTCTTTTTCCCATTTCTCTTAGCTTTCCAAAATATGCAAGAGAATATAACATTCAAGTAAAGCAAATGTAAATTGATCCCCTTATATCAGGAAGTGACTACAAGTGCCATATTTATATTTAAATTAATAGTTAGATTGTTTAGCACAGCAGGGACAGTGAATAGGCTGGAAGAGGAGTAAGTTTATTATGCAACCACACAAATTCAGCAGGACAAAAAGCTCACCATTGGTCCTGCGGCATTCCGGGTCACAAGGTCTTGAGAACCTCTAGTCTAATGGCTTTGAACATGTATTTTCAGATTTTACAATTGGAATGGTCTATTGGCTTTGACCAACAGACCAGTGGTCAAAACACCAGTCTATTGACCAATGTTTTGTATGTTTTTTTCTACAGGAAGTAGTAATCGCAGCAGGAGCTTGACTTCTGTCTTTCCTTTCCACTGTCACCACATGTTTACTGAGGGATTGCTTGGTGTTAAGTCACTCAATGCAATTCTTCATCCTCTCGCTGTGTTTCCATTAACCGTAAAATTGCGCCAACATGCCAATTTAAAAAGAAGTTAAGTTTTTGACCAAGAGCTTTTGCTCCAGGATAATGTGCTTTTTCAGCCGTATTAAGCAATTTTTCACATCACACGAGACACGTGATCAACAGCCGGTGTTACTAAAAATCACTCCTCATGAAAAATGACGCCAAAGACGACAGGAAGTAGAACCAGGTGTATGGTTTGTTTTTGTTTTTTCAGACAGTGCAGTTTGCTCCACCAGAGACCTCACAACATGGCGCAGTTCATAAAAAGTTGTGTCATTCAAACGTGTTGAATCTCTTCTGTAAAATCAGCTACTACAATTTCCCCAAAATACAGCATATGTATCCACTCCTAAATATAACGGGTCTGTCGCACCAATGTCTGAATAAGATGCCGAAGTCTCCCCTGATGCTGATAAATAATGAGTTCTACCACCACGGCTAAAATATCAATATTTCAAGTAACTGTTTACATTTGCCACTGCCATGATTTTTAATGACTTATCGCGTGAATAAGCTTATTCACGGGTTTAATTTAATTTCTTACTTAAAGGAAACACAATTGTGAAAATGTGTATTTTTGACAATAGAAGAATATAGACATAGATCTGTGCACATTTCTAATTGGAATCCATACTGCTGCCATATGCTTCCTTGTAGTAAATATACAAAGTAATTGGTTGGGTTTGCTTACATAAATAAATGTTTGCTAATTTAAATTCTAAACTGACCACTCTGTGGTGCCTTGAAATGACATTTGTTGTGAAATGTTATATAATAGAACTAAATTGAATGGAATTGGGGAAGAGTGTAGTAACCTGCCAGACAGAGAGAGAGAGAAAAAAAAGAGGAAAAACTTGCATTTTGCAAAGTTCCTAAAAAATCCAATGAAGGATTCTCGGTAAAACATCTGATTAAAGGAACTTTCTCAAGACCTGATAGAAAAATGAAATAGTATTAGAACAGCAACGTTGTCAAAAAAAAATCTTTATACAACAGGATAACAGAAACAGGTCAACATCTATTACAGAGTAAGGTTAAGTTTACAGGGCCAATAATCAGAAAACTATTCAGCTATGCTCAGATTTTAAGAAATTATTACAAACAGGTTAAAGTTATCAAGGAAAACATTCCAGTTTTCACCATACTTCACTAAACTTTCTTATGAGTCTCTGAAATGCCTTGCTCTAATTTCCAGGTCATTTCTGAAGAACCAAATGGCCCTGCTCTTTGTTCCACTACAATATGTCTTTAGCACCAGCTGTGTCTGCTCTGCTTCTCTCTTTTTAGCAACAATAGTAAATATCGCATCTGCAGTTAAGTTTACCACAGCCCGATAACCCTGCTCGGCATTAAAAACAGCTTAGAGGTCGACATCAAATTGAACTAAATTTACTTTGATTTGCAGTTTGATTTGGAAAACTGCCCCGCTGTTTGAAGAATCAACATGAATTTCTTTTTCACTGCCTTTAGTTGGCTGAGGTGTCAATAAAATGACTGGGAGACATTTTGCTTGTGATGTACCACCCTGCTCTCCCCCAGATCCCTGAGCTTCACACACAAAAGCACCTAAAGGCAATTACAGTCACACACTGGTACTATATAATTTGGCAATTATTTTACACGTGTCACTTATTTTACAGATGGTGACGTCTTAAAGGTGTATTGTGGAGCTGTCAATTACTGAACCATTTTACACTAAAAACACAGAAAGAGCCAAGAAAAACAGCCTCCAGTGTGTAGCAGGTCAGCATTCGTGCCAATGATATTTGTCTTCTTTGCCAGGAGTGTCCTCTGGGAACAGCATTTCATATCACTCTCCCAAAAGGCTCCTTTTCCTCTCCCTCACATCCAAAGCTCTGTCTCATTTACTTCCATGACATGTAAGAAGATGCACTGTTTAATGTTAGAGCAAAATTTTGAAATAATTCCTCTGATCTAAGCATGCGTGTAATTATGCTGTGGGATATTTCTCAGACTCTGCTGCTTTTAATCCATCTGCAGGTCAGCATGAAACATCAAACGGTGGATTTTGTTTTGAGAACTGTTTCCGAGGTATATTAGGGGTGTTTTGTTTTCCAGTCTCATCTAAAACCTGTTAGTTATGATTTTCATCTGTTTTATTTCTTTGTCTTCACACTACTTCAAGAATTAAACCTTCCTTCTCTCTCAATTATAGGTAGAGATAGGAGTTCAAAAATGCAAATGCAATCCCTTACTGCTCAAGAACAGATAATTTTACAAAATGAGCTCCATTTATGAAGCTTTTATTTCTGCATGCTTTCTGAAGAATACATTTGTTTGTGGACAAATGTTTGTTAACAGACTTAATCTCTAAATAAAATTTAACCCCTTTCATTTGTTTTGTGTGTCACTAAAGGGGGGAATTCATCATATGTTATTACCAAACAATCTAAAAATACTCAAAGTAAATCACAACCAGAATTTTTAATTTGTTTTTTTAAAACATAATTTTAAGACACACTTTTCTGACAGAGCCACAAATCCCTAAACTAAAAGGTAATACTATACATGACTGAGGATATTTTAGGTGGATTCAGACAGTCCCATTGACACTGACAAAAAAAGCTTACTTAGAAGAAATATCTAATGGTACAAATGGTCGAGATTAAAAAATAAATTGGTGAAAATGGCAAGGTTGTCTTCTCCCACCACAATCAGTCTTTGTTCAATAAAAATTTTTTTTGTTACGGGATTTTGAAACAACTGGAACAGTATCTTCAAAAGAAGGAATAAACCAAAGCTAACAAGGACACAACAAAGAGCATGCTTTGTGATTCTTCCAAAAAACAAACAAACTCCTAAGTATTGTTGTGAACAATTAATTATGTGGAGAAAGTAAGACTTTCAGCTGCTTCCATTCACTGCAAAGCTCGCTAATACGAAGCATTCAAAGTACCCAGCCGCTAAAAGAAATAGGGAAACGGATCAATGCCAGTCAGAACCAGAGCAGAAATTACCAGAATTCTGCTATATATGAATTTTTTTAATGCAAATGAATGTCGCAAGCAGTCATTTAATACTGGGGCAAATAATAGCCTGACTGGATTTTCCAAAGAGTGTTTTAAACAACTGGACAGGGTGCCAGTCTGTCAAATCCAAGTAAGTAGTTTCACACACTTGTCTTTCTTCTCATCACTGAAAACCCAACCATGTTAATATCCATCTTATGAATTAATGTTAAACCACTGATGCCTGTGTTTAGTGGTTTGTGCGCATCACTCAACAGGGTTCAGATGCCTTTCTTTATTTTGTAATATTTTTCAAATTCTGTGATTTTATGATTTAACCCTGCACAAAAATTCAAAAGGTCAGTGTGTGCAGTCCTTACAGGTTGAGCCGCCAGCCAGCCGTACTTGTCTTCGGTGCGGTTCATGTCCCGGTCAAAGGCGTAGAGCTGACAGTAGCGGAGATGATCCATATCCACCAGGTTAAACTGCCGCCGGGCGTAGTGGTAGCTCTCATTGTTGCCTTCTCTGGGGAAATCCAGCCACTCAGGATGGCCAAACTCATTTCCTGCAACACAGAGAGTGTTATTAAAGAGCGCACGTAATGAAGGGAAAGGCGAGTCGGCTCGGAATTAGCATACTCTCGTGTCGTGCTTTATGAGGTTCTTTTTCCTCTGAGGTTTTGTGAAATTTTAACAAGAGTGAAATAAAAAAAAGATGAGATCAAACACACAAAAGTGGCAGAGAGTTTTTGACCTTTTTATCACTCCCAGAGGTTAACAAATCCCGTAAAAAAACAGTAAAAAATGTGACAGTCTTGATGCAACTTTAGATCTTGTCCTTACTTGGCCCAAACTTAAAAGAAAAACTACAAAAAGCAGAAACATTTAATTAGTTACTGTACATTTACCAACCAAAACCTATCCTATCTTTATGTTGTAATAAATTGAGATATTTTTGCAAAGCTGAGTAAGGTTCAAGTCTGTGTTGCAAATTAGGAGATACCCTAAAGAACACTGCTGTTTAAGTTAAAACTACCGACACAAAGAAATAAAAATTGACTCCAGAGTACAGCTTTGAGTTAATTCAAAGAATCTTAATAAAACTTTTACATTTTCTACCACTTTCCATAAGTTCATTGGTTTTTCTAAAAATCCGGTAATTAGGAGAAAAGGAAAGCTAAGCTTGTGAATAAAACCTTCAGGAACGGCTTCATTATTTCATAAATCTAGATGCACACTGCGAAGGTATGCGAAACTATCCTGTCATGCGAAGAGATGAGATAATGAATCCGTCAGTGAATGTCATGAAACATCATAAAACATTGGTCGGGATAATTGAATTCCCAGTAGAGGAAGAAACAGACAATAGACGGAGGAGGATGCAACCACAGTAAATAAATAAATGAAAATGAAATAAGAAAAACACAGTAATCGGATGGAGTGGAACTGATGGGTACTGACAGCAAATTCTAATGAAAAACATTATGAAGGTGTTAAAGAAGTGGCAAACAATAAAATGGAAAAAAAATGGACTGCCGACAGAACAAGCGCGCTCTGCCGCCGTCGCCTCGAAATTAGGACAGCGAAATTGTGAAGAAGGAGACAGACGTGAGGAGGAGAAGAGAGTAAGGAGGGAAGGAGAAAGGAGAGAGAGACGTTTTTTGTGACGTGCATGAATAAAAAGCCTCCCACACAACCTGAACGTGGAGTTACACCTCAACTCCAGCACCTAAAATCTAGACTTCTTCCTTTCACTCTCTCCACCAGATGATTGTGTTCATCTTATAGTCTGGCATTCTGTGAATATTTAACATGAAATAGACCAAAAGACCTCTGCATACTATAAATAAATAAGCAAATTTTCTGATGCCTAGACATTTTATTTAAGAGGAAAAGACGGAGACAAAATTATTTAACAGCAAAAAAATACTTCATTAAAACTGTTGTAGGAAGATAAAGAAGAGTATGGAATAATTATATATGCCATCTCAACATGTACTCACTTCCCAGGAAACATTTTTATATTACATGCACAGTTTGTACATTTGTTTATTTGTGCTACTTATTTGCAAATTTTTTTTTAGAACTTGAATATGTTTTATTCCAATCTTATTTGTACAATCTTATTTCTTAGTATTTGTCATCAAAGATGGGTGATAAGAAATTTTAATTATGTAAAATTTTCTGGTTTTATACAGTGATCTTAATAACGTACAATAAAAAAAAACTCTGCAAGCTGTTTTAGGCAACTGTTTGGCTCTAGCTGCATGTCACTACAGTCAATGTCCCACAGACACAAATACCGCAGTTAGAAAAGAGACATTTTGAAATGCGCTTCTTTGGAACACCAGTTACAAAGAGAGAACTGACTTTGTTGTCTACATTCCACCAAGTAAAAGCATCGTGACAATAAATTCTTAATCACGATGATGAAAATGTTCATGACAGCAATAAATGACACGATAAACACCCATCCGTATTCGCTGTTGTCCATTATATTTTACCTTTGTGTGACTCTACAAGCTTCCTTTTGATAGTCACTTTGCTGCTGGTACAACTGAATTTCCCCACTGAGTGAGAATAAAGGATATTTCTTTTCTATTGCAAAGTTGCATATTCTTTCCCTCCAATCATCCATAATGCATTAGCTTTGGTTGACAGTAACCTTGTGTTCTTTTGTTCATGTGTGCAAGCCTTATTTTGTTAAGCATTAGAGTTAAAACTGTAGGTAGTTCAAAACAGACATGTTTCTTTTCCATTTTTCAGAATAGCTATTTTATATTTCAATCCTTTTTACATACAACTCAGGTAATTTTTTATGCCAACCAGATAGATGCCACAGCTGATTAAGGTCTGCAGGACTCCAGTCTTGCCATAGATTAGCACACGTGCGCAAGCATACAGAATAACAAATCTACAAACTGATTTTATTATTTCACTCTGATAAATAATGGCCATGTTAATTCAAATGTAAAGTCAAAACTCAACTGACATTCCTGCTTTCCCGCTAAAAGAAAAGCCCCTTTTTTTTTTTCTTTGTAATGATCACAGAATTTTAATCATAAATACTGGAGAGTCAGCAACTTTTGTGACTTTCCTACAATCAAACTATGTGGTGCACTCTTAACGTTTGGACTCACACCAAACCATGTATTGGACTTGTTAGTAAATCAATACGTAAATAGGTGGTAATTGTTATGGGACCTGGTCAAAGTTGTTTTTGCAGAATGAAGAAGCCCCACTCAATATAAGGCTGACGGTAATTACAGTTGGGCTCTAAAAAGAAAAACAACTAAGAAAAAATATGTAGATTCTACAAACAAAGTGAGGATTATACCATTTTCTCTTATTGCATCAACACAAAATTAGTGAGCTAAGAGAATCCAGTGGGACTTTTCCTTCTTAGTTACGAATAAGTGTGGTCATCTCCGTGCCCATCAGATTCATGTCTGGAGTGTTCTTACAGTATCTGGTAGGAAGGATGCTCTTAATAATAATTGGAAAGTTATTTCACCTGTTCCCACAGCTGAAATTACATATTTACAGATATAAAGACACACTTTTGCCGTCAGACATCAAGTCGGATTTAAGTTTTGCTGTTTTAGGTCAGTTATGATAAATTTATTTGTTCGTGGCACCACAGCGGTGGTACAGTACATAATAGGCAGTGTGGCAAGATGTGTTAGCATGCCTCACCTGCTTTGTTTGTCACAGTTCAAGCTGTTTAAATCTTTTGCAAATCATTGCTCCAACTGTGTTGTTATTGGAAATGGTTATGCGGACATGTATAGTAAATACAATTATAGTAATTTTATGTTTCATGATGACTTTCATCCGTCTCTCATTTGAAAGACATGGTCTCTTGTCTTTTCCATTTTGGAGAGAGGCTAAGGGAAATGGGTCATTTAAAGTTTCATTGTCAAGGGAAGCAATGAGTGATGGATTAGAAAAAGGTTCCTAAAAATTGTAATCAACTTTAAATTACAAAAGAGGAGTTGCATTTATTTTATAGAAATTGTTAGTGATTCCAATAACTAATGCTCGTGTAATTATTCAGGACATAGAGATGTTACTGCAAAAAAATATTTTATTTGAAGACTTTTACATCTTTGTACCAGAGATGTCAATAAATAAAATGTGCTGTAATTGGAGATATGCAGAGAGTTATTACATACACATATTAAGGCACAACTTAGTAATTGCTGTGACTGCAGAAATAGTACAAAGAAAAGAGAAATACCAAATAAAAGCTTTATGCATGTTATGGCACATTTTTGAGAACCCAAAATAAAAGAGCCATCATTGAAGTCTTCATTTTCAGACCAAAAGCCCCTTTGTCTGCTCACTAGTCAAACCAATATTCCATCCAACAAAAACATCCAAAATTGTTTCGCACCAATGTATTTTCAACTGAGCAGATTGAACTGAGTGCTGATATGCACGGCTTGATTTTCGCTGCCCCTGCAATATATATTTGGAACAACTTTGAGTTATATGGAAATGACAGTGCTGTAGATTGCGCTGTGACAGACAAGCCCAGGCAGTGGAGGAAATTGTTGCAGGCGGTGGTGCAACAGGCGTATCTGTGCTGCACAAGGTACATCAGGAGGTTGGAGATGGAGACTTAATATGCAAAAGTTTTACAAAATTGATCTGCTGGACGGCTGATATGGCCGCTGCATTTTGGCCACAGCAAGCACAACCCTCACCTGACTGTCATTTCCGAATGAAAAGTCAGTTTAGTGTAGTCTGCTGGTTTTCTTGTAAACATGTGCCTGGTAATTTCACTTACACCCAAATACAATATATGAAGTTGCAACGATGTTTTTCAAATAAGGGCAAATATGTGACATGTGTTCTCTCAAAATCCAATTTGCTCACCGCAGGTTCCATACTCGCATCTTACCTTTAGAAAAGTAGAAGCGCAGGTGGTCAAAAAAGTTGAAAATCTTATGGTGACTATGGTGCATAGTCATCAAGAAAATTACATATCTGAAGTAAGCACCAGCTCTGGCTCAATCTTTCAAGAAATTTGAAAGTAATGCATACTTTCATAACTTCCCATAATGGCAATAGTCAGGCTTTCATAGGTTGCATACCAATGGTGCAAAATGCTGCTGCTCCATTTTTTTTATAAACTGGAACAAGTAAACCTGAACACATTTCTCCAGCCTTGGCTTTGTTTCACTTCACTGGCTCCTAGTTCATTTCAGAATCCATTTTATAATTCTTCCATTAGTTTTTAAGTCTTTTAATAATTTTCCTCCTTCTTATCTATCTGAACTGCTGCATCCATATAAACCTTCTCACTCCCTTGTGTCAGTAAACCAGTTGCTTTTAACCGTTCCAAAGGCAAACTTAGAGGTGACAAAGCTTTTGCTGTGGGAGAACCAAAATTGAACAACGCTTTGCTTGTCAGCTTCTCTTGTTGTTTTTTAAATCTCGTTTAAAAACACATTTTTACTCCCTGACTTTCAACCCAGTGTGAGACGCCTACTCTGACCTCACAGTTTTTACATTTGTACTTGCTTTATTTGTTTTTGATGTTTCTTTTTTTTTTTTTTGTTACAGCATTTGTGCACCTCTTGTTCTGTGGCCTCTGTTAGCCTTTTATGTCTAGCTTTGTTGTGTTATTATTGCACTTTGGTCAGTCTTGCTGTTATTTAAATTGCATTATGAATCACAGCATGGTATGTAATCTTTTGGCATTGTTGTGAGTGAAGTAAGGTCAAACTCCATTCAGATTTATTCAAGTTCTGAATGGACAATTAATGTTGCAGCAAGTATATACATATAATTTTGTAATACTGTTATCGTCTGGTCTTATCTTGAAAACGACAGTTAAATCTGTGCTTTAAGCACAGGGAGGCTCATGTAGGTTTGTTGTGAGACTATGTGTCCAACTTCAAGCAACAAAGCTTTGGCTGCATGTAAATTGTGGTGGTTTAGCAAAACCAGAATTCTGAAGTAACTGGGTCGCAATTTAGCAAAATTTCTTCTTCTTTGTCTGTTTTGATAAATTACATGTCACTCTGAAGCTCTGACACGTCCTAATATGATTCTAGCTGAACTGCTCACTGCTGCAGTTATAATAAACATTGCCTTTTGATTTTTTTTTAACAACATTGTTCCTCTAATTACTTGGTTACTTAATTTGTTATTTAAATATTTATTGAATTTTTATTGAGCATTAAAGCTGCAGTATGCAACTTTTATAAAACTTTTTTTTTAATTTCACATATTTCTTGAAACTGTCACTATGTCATGACAGTATGGCATGAGACACATAATCTGTGAAAAAAATTCAACTCCTCTGCCTTCTCCCAGTGCTAACTAGAAACAACCAATAAGAGCCAGGAGGAGGGTTTAGAGCTGTCAATCACCTGTCAGTGTGTCGTTGCTATTTCATGTTATGAATCCTCAGCCTAGTTATTATGGCCAATGATGATGACAGCAGGTAAACTGTCTTCCTGTAAAGGTAAGTTGTTTCTCCGCCATTTGCACATTTAGCAGTGAGAACATGAGGTAGACGGACAGTGCTAAGACCCTCCTCCTGGCTCTGATTGGCTGTTTTTGCTTGTGTTGGCAAACCAGGAGCGGTGGATTTCTTCAGACGACAATAGTAGCTCAGGGAGGAGGTGGAGCAGATTGATCTTTTCACAGATCATCTATTTCATAACGTGCTACCATGGCAAGGTGACAGTTTTAACAAACATTTAAATAAAAGTTACAAAATGCCCCTTTGAAACAAACAACATAAAATACAAATAACATCACAGACTGAACCAAGAAGCATATGCACACCAGACATTCACAGCTGAATATAAAAAAAAATGACAAATTAATTTTAAAATGGCGACTGAGTGAAATAATAAAGTGAAGTAACTTTCCGCGTTTCTCTCTTGTAAACTAACTGATTATAGAGATTATTTTTGCCATTAATCCGTATAAATGTTAACCTGCTCGTCTCTTTACAATACCTGTCTGAGTGGATAACTTTTCATTGGTTACCAACAGATGAGAAATCAAGATGAATGTGGCATCTATATTCGAAACAAATGCGGAAATCTTGTTTTGTTTGGTCCTTTTACTTTGTCTGAAAAAAGCATTATTTCAAAAGCCAACTCAGAGAAGAAATGTCGCCTTCTGAAAAGAGCATTCCTGCAAGCATATCCAGAATAATTATAGGTTTCAGAAACGAATAACAGTTATGTTTTACGATCTGTGATAATTCATTTGTACATGATGTCCTGGTCTTTCCCTGACCACATTCTCAACCTACAGGAACAGGAAAATTTGTATTTAAAAATAGTCAAATACACACTTTGTAGGCCCTGAGAAATTGAACAGCACAGAAAAGACCACAACAATAATAAGTTAAATTGCATTTTACTGTTGTTCTATGTGCGTAACAGTGGAGTTAATGAAGCAGCAAAATATGCTGGTAAATGCAATATTTAATTTCTTTAAATCATCTTCTTAATCTTCAAAAGATGAAGGACCAGCTATGATTATACACTCTAATGTTGTGTAATCACACTGGTCCATGAGTAGTAAGTACAATTCATGAAAAGCGCCATGTGTAACATGAGAAGGGCTATAAATAAAAGTTATTTTAGTCCAGGATGTTCCTGTCACATCCTTACATCTTTTCTGCTTTATTTATTAAAAGTTAATCCAGTGATAAGACGATGGATGGAGCCAGGAAACATTTCAATCTCTTCAGTTTCTCACATTCTATCTCAATATTATCTAACCACTTCTTCTCAAGTTCCATGTTTGGATTGTATTTGTCACATTTGGCATAAAACGTTTTAAACATTATGGACATCAGATGTCCATAATGTTCCTATTCCCCAAACCCGGTTACACACACAGTTGTGACATTTTATTTAAGACCAACTTCCTGGAACCATATCAATCATTACCTGTTTCTCTCCTCAAATCAATTTCTGTTAAAAAAAATCCCATTTTACATTTGGAGAGGTAAACACTCTTGAGCATCAAGGTTGTGATCAGAGTGGACCAAGATAAAGTAACTTCTCCTTCTACTACTGAGCTAAATTTATTTTTAAATTAAGAAACATGAATCAACGTATTCATAGAAAGTAGACATCTCAATAGATTTGATTTCTGTGTAAAGAACACTAGAAACTAGTCTGCTTTCCTCTCTTCAAATAGGAGAACTAGAGTTAGACAATACTACTCAGCTTACTTTATATAACAACCTGAAAATGCAAGGAAGAGAAAACTACATTCTTTGAAAAAAAAACAAAAAAAAAAACAACTACTTTTTCTCATCGAATAAAGCCAGTCAAAGTAAACATTGTTTTCTATGGTCTGAGAAGGCTTTTACATACACCGAAACACAAAGAGAGGCATAGAATAATGTTTTCAAGCTCTGTTCTTGATTCTCCACTCGAAGTAATACATTAAAAATGAAGTATACGATCACCTCAGGGAACGCTGCTAAAAAAAATACACTCAGATGTCAAACATCAATATGAGGTGTTTAATGCATATTTCATAACTTTACTGCATCCTCTATCACACTGGCTTGTAAATATCTACAGTATGTTTGAGTTCCTACATTTCCCAGTATTACTTTCAGCATGCCCTAGGGAAAAGGGTCTCTGTGTTGCACTGAGTTGCACATGGTACATCTCGAAGTGAGAGCTACCACAAAGGCATTGTCCTTTTTTTATAGAGAAGCAAGAATAAAATGGATCAGTTCTGTGGTGTGTAACTCAAACTACAAAAAAAAGCTATCACAAAGTGACTTTACATACTACTGATGAAACTCCAACAGAAACGCAAGGCACAAATGCATTACACAGGTACTCAAACATTTTCCATAGATATGAAGGCCATCTGGGGTCTATCCATTTGTGATGCAATTCAGAGCAACTTCTGAACATGAGGTCCTCTCAAAATTGCAGAATTATCAAAGATTATGTACTATTGAGAAATCTCTATAAAACATTACAGCCCTACAGGTCAAGATAGGAAGAATGGTGCCCCTGCACATACACAACTCATTTTACTGGGATTTTATTTATTGTCAGTGACCAATAGAAATGCGAATGTTTTATTTGTACAGTGAAATAGTTAAAGTACAATTGAACAGATGGCTAAGGTATACATTACTTAATGGTACCTAAATATTACCCCGCAGACTTTGTATTGTAGCAAAGCTATTTCTCTACAAACGCTGGCTGAATTGGCATGCAGTGGGCTGCAGGTGTTTATTTACCCGTGAGAGGAAATTTGATGCCACCATTATCTGGGCCAAAACTTTTTCCCCCCTCTTGACCTGTAAATGTACTGACATTCTCATCTGTTTTCGTAATGCACACATGCACTAAGATACCTGGAAAGGTTTCAGAAGGATTATATCTGGTTGACGTACACAATACACAGCTCAGTGAAGCAATTTTACAGGTGATCAGACCAGGAAATAGTGCAATCATACAGCTGGAACAAGAATGTTGATTAGTGCTTCTTCCATCAGTACATATGAAGTCAAGATACTGCCATATACGCCAAATTTAACAATCATTAACAATGATCTTTTTCAAAACATTTATCTCAATAGTTAAAAAAATAAAATGTATTAAGTTAACAAAGTCTAAGTGGTGAATCTTCAAAGTCAAGTATTCTTATTTTTACTGTCCGAGTGTAAGTCAAATCAAATCTTTAGAACATGTCTAAGTCAAGTTTTCAGCCTTTATTTTGCACCCAAGTGCGACTCAGGTTCAAATCTCAGACTTGCACATTAAAAATCACTTAGACCATTTTTTTGACTGCCGTTCAAACTGAAGTAATTTCACAGATAAAATAAACATAAGGAAGTCTTAATGGAAATAACTTAAACTGCAGTTTATGTCACCTGCTGGAAAGACCTGCCCTGAAACATGGATCAACAAACAATAAAATCTCACTGAATATTCACAACGAATATTTTTTGCAGTAACTGTGGAAATAAATAAGGGGTTGGCTTTTGCATAGTGCTGCATTTCAAAGTATAAAACTGCTGCATGAGGGATTTTCCTTTAATTAGCTAGTAGCGGTCCTTGTCATATAATTTTTTTTCTGTCATAAAAGGCAAAAGGAAGCCAGACACACACAACACACACAAATTCAGGAAGAAAAACAAAAAGGTTTAAGACAGAAAAAAATCTTCTTTGCAAAAAACACAAAGGTAAGATATAGGCCAGAGCACTGATAAGCAGCTCTTTAAAAAGCTACACTTCATTAACAGCACACGTACGCCGAGTTCTTTCGTCCGTTTCAATTTTCAGATGTTGTACTTCCTAAAGTCTAGCCAAGATGATTGCTTTGCTTCAGAAGTTGATACGGCAACCCATGGAAGCCTTTGACTCCTTTTTTGATTTCAGCTTTAAAGAACTACATCTGACACACCTCCATTAGGCAATCATTTCCCTCTTCGCTACAATAACACGGCACAGTTCCTCCCATCTGCCTGCATTAATCACCGTAATAATCACCTCCTTCTGCCTGCCCAGAGCAGAAATAAAGCAGACAGTGTATTATACTGTCCAGGAAGAAACTGTGATGGATTCTCACCCTGATGTACACATAAATAAAGCCAACATTAGATATTACTAGCATTGCCACCAGACATATAACACCAGGTGTTTTAGTGTGATATAAAATGATTGTTTGTGATCATTAAAATATCATTCCAGCTTTGTTGCAGCTTCCCAAAACAAATAAGCGTAAGTCTGTTATTGCTCAGAAGAATTTTGCTATCGGTTTTATTGTCTTTTCTAGCAAAACTGAGGAATTGTTTCAATCTTTATCTGACAGCTCATGTTCTTGTCAAAGTACTAAGTATGTATTTAGTTTGGAGCTTATCTACAAAGAAATTCAATAAAAGAAAGTGTGTCTTTGTTTGTACTAAAAAATCTTTTGGGACAAACATCAATCTAGAATCATCTGACAACTTCAGGGGAGATACAGATAGACATTAAGATAGGACAGCATTTAATCACAGGGTTAAGATCCCATTTAAGTAAACATGTCTAATTCAAATTTAAGACTAAGGAGTTTTGCCTACACAGGCAGTGCTTTGTGGTAGCAAGCATTTAGGCTTTCCCAAATGGCTGGAAGTACAGTTTTTGATGAGGGAATGATATCAGAACATGACATAAAGCTCAAAAAGTCAATTTTACTTAATAACTCCCTCTAAACCAAAGCTAAGAGTTGCCTTCAATTAAAATGAACTGGAACATCATTAATTTTTGTCTGCATTCCAACTTTTAATTACTTTTCTTCATTATGCCAATAATGTGCAATCTTTTTGGTTTTGTTGTTTTATATTTTCATCATATAAAGCACTTTGAGTTGCCTTGTTCCTGAAATGTGCTTTGCAAATAAACTTGCCTTGGTATGTCGTACCTAACATACTACTGACAACAGCTGAATAGTATAAATTGTCAGGGCAAATATCACTTTGACAGTGACAAGTATTGCAGTGTTAATACCTTATTAGTCCCCTAGTTAATAATACTCTAAAAAGACCTCTCTTATGAACAATTGAAAACTGCCTTAAAAAGATTATTTTTTTTTTTCAAACATGAAAATTTGCAAAATAGACCTGCTAATTAGATAAAAAAAAAAATTGTCAGTTTCAATAAGAATCAAAATAATTATGCTACTACAGGTAGAACCAGTTATGCCTCCACATAGTTATGTCAGACAGCATTTCAGCTGGCACGTCCCATTACTTGTCTGCACAGCCCTGCATCAGTTAACCGCCTGACAGTGACACAGTCCCCTCAGTAATTAGCAGCACAAGAAGGAGCCAAGGATCAATGTGTTTTCCATTGGAGGGATTCTGGCAAAGGAAGATCAATGAGGGGATGAGAGGGCAAGAGTCACAACAGGTTTTAGATGCAGTGCAAAACAACAACAAAAAAAAGAAGCTACGGATGTTATACTCAGATTATTATGAATTGTTCTAGATTTATCTCATGTTATTATGATAATGTCTCTTCCACTCCCAGTTTGCACATTAAAAAACTGTTCCTGGTTAAACAGCAGAGGCGGGACGTGCACACTCATCCGAATCCCCAAGCAAGCAAGAATAGTCAGCTCTAAGAGGGATTATACATTTGAAATGTATGAGAAAGAAGTGCCGGTTTTCAATTCACTCTTCAAGGCTGCAATATAATGGCTGCCTGTTGCACTGTAGTACTCTGTGAATGCAAAGAGGTGGGAGAAGTTTCAGCTCAGAGACTAAGACTGTAAATCTGCAAGGTTATCTTAAGTCTCCGTGAGCCCTGAAAGTCAGGAAGTGAGAGCACTTTCATTTTGTCCCTGCTGATGTAATGATAAACCCACTGAAGCATTTCATTAGCGCCACGCCACTTGGTGCTTTAATGTCATTGACGCTCCAACATCTTTTACTGTATCCATCCAGCAGCACACAGAATGTGAACACTCCCTTTGTCCTCTTGCTCTGTGGTGTTTGCTAGTGGTCATGAGTAAATGAATGGTTTTTCTAGGCTATGCACTTCAAATTGATTTGCTAGCTCAAACAATTTGCTCTTGCTCAGCACAGGCTAAATGACTCTGCCATTATTGATCCAGTGACATGGGAAGTCATCTCAGATTTACTTGATTTTCTTATGTTTTTTCTCCCTAAGTATTTCCCCCAAACACTCCCGCAATGGCCTAAACTTGGAAACATTTCAAGACTGATTTTAAGCATATATTAACTCTTCAGTTCTCTGATTTAATATTGTTCAGGATGAAATATATATACCCTCATTTTAATAAGATAGTAGCATTATATTTGTAAGTCAGAATTCATTTTAATTAGAAAAATTTAAATAATTTGCTCTGGTTGTATATCTTTACACTTTGATAGAATATACATCAGTTCTGGACAGTTCTTTAATTAATTGGGGGAAAAGTGCAAGAATTTCTCTCAATGTCATACAAATATGGAATAGAAACATGTGAGATATATTTATATAGATCTGTCTATTAAACTGTAGAGCAATATTTTTCTTGTACATAAATTACAAAAAACAAAGCTAGTTTTTAATCAAACCCACAAGTCAAATCCAAAGTGTTTAAGAGTCACTTGTTAAGTTCATAGCTTCATGGCGTTAACATTGACATGAAAAATAACAGAAAAAAGATATTTCCTTAAAACACAAAGAAGTGAAAAATCCTTTGTTACTATTACGGTCTGTAAAATTTATTTTTCTCAGTAGTAGGTCTGGCCTCAACCAACCCATGGCAAGTTAGCAATATCATCTTACCCATTATGTAAAATAATAATAATTAAAAAA